>JABUQX010048875.1:0-7500 GCA_015478945.1 Trachelipus rathkii | reverse complement strand
AATACCCCCCTTCCCAGCTCTGCAGCTGTAGAGAGGCTTTTCAGCACAAGCGGGGACATACTAAGGGCCAAGAGGTCCTCTTTAGATGAGGGAAACTTTGAGGAACTTGTGTTCCTCAAAGGAAATATGGACCTCCTGGGGGAAAACATGGATCACAAGGACATGGAGGTGGAAGAGGACTTGTAGGTTTTAGTTTACGGTGTTTTAATTACAAAAAATTAAGCAAGCTTTTGTTATCGCACTAAAGTTTACTTTGTAAATAAACGAACACGCACCAGCCGGCAAAAGGTTGCAGGCGCAAAGGCTCATAGGTGCTAGGCGCATTGAGGTTGACAAAAATATAGGCGCACTAGGTCCGGCATCATAGGTGCAGGTGATCAAAAAAAATTATAGGCATGCCCAGCACACACATATAGTATATAATGATATATATATATATATATATACTATATATAATATATATATATATATAATATATATATATATATATATATAATATATATATATATATATATATATATATATATATTTTATATATATATATATATATATATATTTATATTATATATATATATTATATATATATTATATATAATATATATATATATTTTATTAATATATTACATATTTTAATGTCAATAATATATATATATATATATATATATATATATATATATATATATATATATATATATATATATATATATATATATATATATATATATATATTATAGAGTTGCGCAGATGAGCAATCTATGAGCTAATAGTAGATCAATAATATTTATATTCTGACAATTTTATATATCTATCTATTTATCTATTAAATTATATTTTAGGTAGTTTATTTATTATTTATTTATTTATTATTACTTACACACAGAATATTGGAATATGAGAAACAATGAAATGTTCTTACCTTTTTTATTATCCTCTTTGACTGATTAGATTGTTAGACTATGTGAGGACAACGTGCCATGCTTTGCTGAATGAATGATGTATGTAATAAAGCGTTAAGAAGGATAGTGCAGGATAAGGATACAGATATGTTGGAATATTAATTATGTTGTATGATAAGCTGTAGGATATTATATGTTATCTGTTCTATTATTTATTTAGGCACCCTTAATTTAGACTCTCTTTTGACTAATCTGAATGATGAATCTCTCTTATTAAGCTGGAATAATCTCTCTTATAACAAATATTTATTTTATACAATACTAGATAATATTTTAGGTAGTCTGCAAAAAAATAAAGAAAACATAACAACTGCAGCGAGTGAAGTCCCAGCATCACATCTAAAACTCCATGAATGAGGAGGGAGGGGTGTGATATAAATATAAAGGTAAATATTTTTTCTTATCATCATTTGTGGACAGAATAGAATTCTTGCATTAATTTAATTCATTTTAAAATATTCACTTTTACATTAACATGTTTCAGCTTGTTAAATATATTCATACTTAATTTGTTCTTAAAAAAATGACTTCAATAATTCCAAGAGTGTCTTATTTGGCAAAAAATGTAATTCGTGTTTTGGGGTGCAATCCTGGACCAATGACCTTGCAGGGAACAAATACATACATATTAGGTACTGGCCAGAGGTAAGTTGATCTTTTTTTTTGTTCAATGTTTTGGTAGCCTATTTATCAACTGCTCTTTATAGTATGTATATATATTTTATATCCATAACTTACCATAATTGAATTAGTTGAATATACTGTATATTCAGCTATTTTTAATTGCATATACATACTGTGACTTAGATTTATATATACATTGATAGATGTTGGTATGTTTTTTTAATTATCACTGCATGGTTTTGAGGTGGTGTTCTCTATTTGCGTAGCCCTTTGCCCTTCACAAGAACAAATGTTTAATAGCAAGAGGGTTTCTCCTTAACTTCCTGTTACATGAATGAGAACCTCTTCTTTCTTCAAGGATTTTTTACATACCAAAAATTTCAGTCTTTGTATTCAAGAAGAAATTTTGTATTCTGAAAAATAGGAATATATATATAATATAACTTCTAAAAAATTTCAGAGAAGGACGCTATCTAATGTTTTTTTTCATTTTGTGTTTTTTTTTTTAGTAGAAGAATATGACACAAGTCGAAAAGAAAGCCCAGCCTTACCGCCTCTTTTATAGCTTTTAGTGAGAACTCATTGCAGTCAGAAAATCCACCCTAGGGCTTCACAGGACTGCGACGGACCCACACTATGGCATATCGTCATTGTAGGGTTCATAATTTGGCCCAGGTGGGCCACAACCTTTCCCCCACACCAAACCCTGCCATTAACTCATATTATGCTCCTTTCTTTTCGCCTCTGCCAAACTCTCATATTTTTCCTCCAGGTATTCCTTTAGTGACTCAATGCACTTTTTCTTCAGTCCCAGCAGGCAGATTCCCAGCACTCACCACTATACATCCGCTTAACCAGCAAACTATCATCCATCCTTTCCACATGACCATACCATCTCAATGTACTTTCATTTATTCTCTCATTTACTCCTTTCTTCGCACAACACAAGTCCCTAATGCGTTCATTCCTCATTTTATCAATTCTTATCACACCTAGCACACCCCTAAAATTGTCCACCTGAACACATTGTACTTTAGATCTATACCTCTCATTCAGACCATAGTTTCACTACTATACATTAACACAGGTAACAACATACCCTCATGTCATGCAAGACACTAGCGTACTCAAGACTTATGCCCTTTACATCCACCAAAGATTTAATTGCACCGGTCACCTTCCTACCATTTACAACTTTCCTACTACACTCTGAATCATCCGTTCCCTTTTCATCCAACATATATCCTAAATATTTAAACTCAGACACTTGTTATAGTTGCTCACCATCCAACATAACTTGACACCGAGGACTTTCCTCACTCAAAACCATAACCATACTCATATCTACATTTACTTTCAAACCCCTCATTTTACACACCTTGCCAAATCCCTCTTCCAATCCTCTCAAACTCTTCAGATTGGACACACAAAATCAAATCATCCGCACATAATAGGTAGGGTATCCTCCACTCTCTTCCATTCCTCATCATTCTAACACCTTCCCCTGCCACCCCACCTCTAATTCTTTCATAACCTCATCCATATACAAATTGAATAACCAAGGAAACCTAACACATCCCTGCCTCACTCCGCTATTAATATTAAACCAATCACTTTCAACTCCATTTATTCTTACACAGGCTTCACTATCGCCATACATAATTTTGATTCCATTCAGAAGCCTACCACCAACACCATATATCACTAACACCTGCCAAAGAGCAGCTTCCCTATTAATCCTATCATACGCTTGTTGCAAATCCATAATTATTATTATTATTATTATTATTATTATTATTATTATTATTATTATTATTATTATTATTATTATTATTATTATTATTATTATTATCATTATCATTATCATTATCATTATCATTATCATTATTATTATTATTATTATTATTATTATTATTATTATTATTATTATTAATAATTATTATTATTATTATTATAGGAGGTTACTCTTTGACACAGGAGAAAACAACAATAAAGAATACATTGAGTCTGTCTCAAGTTTTGAAGGAAAATAACATCAAGCTCGACACCGTCATAATATCCCATTGGCACCATGATCATTTAGGAGGTCTTCCAGATGTTCTTAATCTTCTTGAAGGTTAGACTCTATGGACAATGACACTTGCAAAAGAGTTTAAAAGAGTTTAATTTAAAGTTTAAAAGACGTCGACAGTGTTATTCTTTTGAGGTTAGCATAAAGTTTTTTGTTAAATACATTAGATTACTAATTTGTTGATGGTTTTAATACAAATACTATAATAGTAAGTGAATATTTTTAGTTTTAGATATTTTTTTGGTGGAAGAGCGTTTTGTGGAAGCTCTGATGCTGATGCATACACATAAATTCTAGTAAACTTAAATCAGATCGAAATCCTAATATGGTTTCCATAAGGAACGTTTGACTGTTGTCCTTTGGTTCCTCAGCTCTTCTGTGCTTTGATGAATTTTTTGTGGCACTGGTCTATCAAATACTTTTGATAGTGTTAACATAAAAGCTCCCGATTTCTCAACCTCCCTCTTTTCATATATCATTCTCTTTTATTCCACTTTTAGTCTTCCTAAATCAATCTGTCCCAAAATAGCACCTGTCCATTTCTTGGGTGAATCCTATTTATAACTCCCAACCCTTTCACCCCCTCCCCCCAAAGAAAACCGCGCACACTTTCTTTATTATTCTCCAAGTTAAAATTGTTATATACATCCATGTTACTGCACACTATAATGGCAACGTGAATGGTTCCAAATCATAATTATCCATGATTTTTATACACAATTTCACATCAAAACCGAATATTTGGAATAAAAAAATATAGTTGCAGTATTGCATGCCCCATTGTCTCATTATTATACATACGTCTCCATGATAATTTTATTTTATTTCAAGTTTCGTACTCCATGTAGATTCTGAGGCCATTTGCATAATCTGAAACATTAATTTACAGTTAAAATGTGCTGTCAAACTTACTTTTCAGTATATTTTTCAATAATAATAATAATAATAATAATAATAATAATAATAATAATAATAATCACACACTCACTTTCCCACAGATTGAGATACACACACACACACACACACACACACACCATCCACCTCCTTTCCCAGATTGGAGATGAGGTGCTTCGAATACACCAGAAACAAAAAAGTAGCAGAAGAACATGACGCAAGTCGAAAAGAAAGTCCTCCCCCCCCCTTTAAACCCTTAAGTGAGAACTCGTCGCACCTCGGCCATGCCCACAATCATACCCCTTCACAAAACCCCGCCATTCACTCCTATTATGCACCTTTCTTCTCGCCTCTGCCAAACTCACATTTCTCTCCTTCAGGCATTCCTTTACTGACTCAATCCACTTTTTCTCGGTCTCCAAGCCGGTCAACCTAGCACACTCACCACTGTACATCCTCTTAACCAACCGACTATCATCCATCCTTTCCATATGACCAAATTTTCTTAATGTACTCTCGTTTATTCTCAATTGCTCAATTCTTCACACCACACAACTCCCTATTTCGTTCATTCCTCATTCAATCAATTTTTCCCCACACCTAACTACCCCATCTAATATTGTCCATCTGAAACATTATACCTTAGATCTTATACCTCTTGTTCCAGACCAAGTTTACTATACATTAACACAGGTAACAAACATACCTCACCTCATGCAAACCTTGCTGACTCCAAGACCTAGTCCCATTATATCCACCTTTAAGGATTTAATTCGTGCACCAGCCACCTTTCTACTCATTCACAACTTTCCTACTACACTCCTGCATCATTTGTTCCCTTTTTCATCCAACATATATCCTAAATATTTAAACCGGATACTTGTTCCAGCTGCTCACCATCTAACACATCTACACACCGATTACTGTCCTCATCACTACTCATAACCTTATCCCATGTACATTTACTTTCAAACCCCCCTCCCTTTACACCCTGCCAAGCCTCTCTACCAATTCTCTCAAACTGTTTTCCCGCCACAGAAAACCAAATCATTGGCATATAATAAGTAGGGCACCCTCCACTCTCTTTCGTTCTCCATCATTCTATCACCTTCCTCTGCCACCCCTACCTCTAATTCTTTCATAACCCTATCCATATTCAAATTGAATAACCAAGGAGACATAACACATCCTGCCTCGTTCCGCTATTAATATTAAACCAATCACTTTCAATTCCATTTTTTCAAGATTACATACGCTTCACTATCTTCATACATAATTTTGATTCCATTTAGAAGCCTACCGCGAACACCATATATCACTAAAACCTACCATCGAGCTTCCCTATTAATCCTATTATACGCCTGTTGCAATACATAAAACCTAAATATAAATTATTCTTCTCTCTCATTTTCTCCATCATATGTTTGAATGTAAATATTTGTTTCACACATCCTCTACCACCTCTAAATGCACCTTGTTCTTCACCAATCAGTTCCTCGGTCTCTCAACGTACTCTTTCGACCAAAATACCAGCATAAATCTTCCCTACAACACTCAATAAACTAATTCCCCTATTGTTCCTACAGTTCCCCTTACCCTTATTTAAGGGTACTATTACTGCTCTCCTAAAATCCCTCGGAACTATATCCTCCATAAATGCTTTGTTACACAACCCACAAATCCATTCAATCACCATCTCTCCTTCATTCTTGATCATTTCACCAGTAATTCCATCTATGCCTGCAGATTTACCATTCTTCAACTTTATCACTCTACCCACCACCTCCTTCTTACTAATTACCTCATCTCCAAAACACGTATTTCTTTTAGTCACCATCAAACCCATCCACATTCACTATCACCTCTTCATTACTACCAATTAGGGATGTACCGATAGTATCGGTATCGGCAGTATCGGCCATTATTTTTTTGGTATCGGTATTGGTTAATATGGCCGATACTTCTTACTTTTTGGGTGAAGAATTATGAGAAACTTTAGATTCAATAATAAATCTAGTTTCGATATATAAAAGGTTCTAATAAGGAATTCCTTAAGCTAGCTGAAACCCCATAAGAATGGCATCTCCGACGGTGAACCATTTCTAGAATGCATTTAAATAGCATAATCGAGAAGCTTGCTCACGTGACAAATAAAAATTAACAGAAGTGGAAGCCGCCCTATCAGCAACCCCTGGCAACAGCACTGATAGTGTCGATGATGGCTTTTCAGCAAATAAACCTACTGAAGATGAAGAGGATTTGGATATGTTAGACTTTGATAAGTTCATGGCCGAAATTGCATTGACATCTCATTCACCTTCAAAGGAATCACACCAAGGAACCTCATCAAAAAAAACTGAAGAGACAGTCATCAAGGAGCAAAGATAATTCAAATTTGCAATCTGTGAAAAAGAGATGAGGCTCTACGAAACATGGAGATGCTGCCTACAGAAGAGAATCCCTTCATGTGATGGCCGTGAAAATGGGCCAAGGTTTCCATTATTATCAAAGCTTGCAAGCAATATTTATCAGCCCCTCCCTCATCAGCCTGTGTCGAGCGTATTTTAGGTAGGTGAGAATGTAACGGGTTGACTAAAAACCCGGGTTTTTCATACAGCAAAACCCAACCCAGCTGGGTTTTGGCATTTGTATATATGTCAGAACTGACTTTCTTTTACTTGGAAATCAATCCTGCTAATGTTAACGTAAGTGTAAGATACAAGTTTCAAATTTAAACTAGTTTCTTTATATATGAGAGAAGCTGCAAAGTTTAACTACAGCTTATAAAAATGTATTTCTGATTATTACTTTATAAATTATTACTAATGCCAGTTTATGCTATATATATATATATATATATATATATATATATGAAGTACCAATGAACGCGAAAGCGTTTCATCGATAAAATGCGAAACGGTTAAACACCCAAATTCGATTGAACGAAGTACACAA
>JABUQX010048874.1:25000-29801 GCA_015478945.1 Trachelipus rathkii | reverse complement strand
TATATATATATATATATATATATATAATATATATATATATACATATATAGATGTATATATATATAAATAATATATATATAATATATAGATATATATATATATAATATATATATATATATATATATATAATATATATATATATATATACTATATATATATATATATTATATAAATAATATATATATATATATAGTCATACATAATATATATATATATATATATATATATATGATATATATCTATATATATTATATATATAGATATAGTATATATACTTATATATATATATAATATATATATCATACTATTTTTATTTTTTAAGGAGTACTATTACAAACACTCGAACAAATATGACAATTAATTTAAAACCACTATATTTTAATAATAGAAGGAGGAAGATAATAAAAGACATACACCTACCAACATCCTCCAATACATAGATCCATAGAAATAATACATTTTAGTTTGTTTATCATTATTTTCCTTTGTTGTCTACTTGCCTTCTCATTGCGTCTTAAACATTTAAAACCAATTATCTTCTCTTCTTCGGAAGAAGCCAATATGTATTTTCGACGAAAACTGGCAACTAGTCGTTCTTAATTAAGTTTTGATATTTAAAATATCTCCCCTTCTAAATTAAATGGCATTGGTTTTTTTAGAATTAATTATCATATGTATATATATGTATATAATATCCCATAGTATATATATATATAATATTATATATTATAGATATATAATAAATAATATATATATATATATATATATTATATATATCATGTAATATGCAAATACACTGGTAGGCAAGTATAGTATATATATATACTATATATATATATATAATTATATATATATATATATATATATATTTATATATATAATAGATTATATATATATATAGATAACGAAAACATCGAAAACATATTTTTAATTATAATTAATACGTACCTATTTATTTGATGAAAAGCTTGTTACTTAATTTACCAAATAGTTATTTAAATAACATTCAAATCGTAATTTCTTAGGCCTATTCATTTTTTAAAATAGAGCTGTCTTTTTATATAAGTTTTTAAAGCGTTTTTTTCTTTAATTATAAATTCTACACTTACTCCATTATGGATTTTCACTTTATTTTATGATATAATATAAAAAACTTAAATAAAGTATATAAAATTAATATTCAATATCAGAACAACCAGACACATTTTACACAAAAATTTCAAACAAACTGCACAAAGCCACACATTTCGTACATATTTACGGGAAGAGAACGAAAGTTTCATATATATATTGATATTTTAATCGATTATTTAGTAGCTACAGACTAGCCCGCTCCTTATAAGTTGACTTATCAAAAAATACGTCATTCATGCCGCCGGCCAAGATTTTTACTCCTAAGATCAGAGTAGGGGCGAGAAATTTCTAAAAGAATTCAATTATTATTATTAGCAGATTTATTGTGGTGTTTTTCTTTTAATTTATGATGAAAAATAGCTTCTTTTTTAACTTTTATATAAAATTTTAATAATTTAGTATACTTTACAATTTAATTTCAATTATTTAAAACCTAAAAAATATTGGTAGGAGCTACCTACCCGCCCTACCCTATATAGTATAGCCCTTGATATATATTAAATATATAATATATATATATATAATAATATATATATATATATATATATATAGATTATATATATATTATATATATATTAATATATTATATATATATACTATATAGATAAATAATATATATATATATATATATATTATTATATATATATATAATATATATATATATATATATATATATATAATATAAGATATAATATATTATATATATATATATAAATATAGATATAATATATTATATATACTGTTATATAATGTATATATATAGTTATATATATATATATATATATATATACTATATATATATATATATATATATTATATATAATAGATATATATTATATATATATAAATATATATATAATATATATATATATGTTACTTCTTACATCCTCTTCCAGAAAGGATTTTCATCCTGTCATTCGCGCGACTGGTTCCTCTACATCCCTTTCTGGACCACTCATCTTCTCTGCAACCATCCCATGGCTGCAGCTGTCATCTCTTCAAAGAATCCTTTCACCTATTCTTTCCACTCTTCTTCGGTACCCCTCGGTTTCTCCCTCCGGTGTCCACTCATCTTCTTTTCGCATTCTGTCAGGCTGCATCCTCTCTAGATGCCCCCTCCCCACCATCTCAATCTTTCCACATTTATCTTCAGTATAATCTTCTTCACCCCCACAGTTTCTCTCGTTATTTTGTTGTTTTTTCTGTCTCTTCTGTTTCTTCCAGTCATTGCTCTCAGAGCTCTCATTTCTACCGCTTGATTCTCTCTCCTCTCTTCTCGTAGAGTCTACGATCGGCTCCAATCACAGCGTCATTATTATATATTTTTGAAGATTACTCTTTTAACATCCAGTCCAAAGTTTCCGTCTTTCATCAATGGGTAGAATGCTCTCATAGGATGTCCATGATTTTCTTTCTTCTAGTAATGTCTCCTCCACATCCTCCCTTTCTGTTAAAATATCCACTTAGATAAACGCAGGAATCCACCTACTTAACCTCCTCCCCCCACCGTCATCCTCATACCTGCATCGTTTCCTCCCGTTATCATTAATATCTCTGTTTTATGTACATCATCTTATCCCGCCACTGCCCCCTTTCAAATCCCCGGCAAAACAAGCCTCACCACCCCCGTATCTTATCCTCCTCTTCACTCCAACATTCCAAATCGTCTGTATACGCTATTATATCCCCATCAAAGACTCCCAATCTCATCTTCACTTTCCTTATTACCACAGGTTAATATAATATGAACAATATAAGTGATAATACACTCCTTTGTTTAACTCCTATTTTACTTCGAACCTTATATATCATTTTTCACTCCCGTCTATTACAACTACATTTTTCTACGTATTCATTTATTGTTTCTTCAATCTTCCACTCACTCCATAATTTTCCTCCATGACTCTCTACGGTCTCTCCCTTTACAGAATCAAAAGTGTTTTCAGATCAATAAAAGCAACGTAAAACTCTGCCGTATTCAACATCTCCTCTATAGAACGTATCCTTAGCGAAACAGGAGATCTGCGTCATCTCCTCCTCTATACCCATGTGCCTCTCCCCAGTCTCGGCCCACAAAACTCTCAACCCCCCATTCTTCCATTATTCTTTCGTTAGATTTTTGCCAGGTGTCTATCAATGCTATTCCTCTGTAGTTGTCACAGTTGATTGGATCTATTTAAATGGCAATTTATTAATTATACTTTCTAAATTCACGGCACTTTTCCCTCTCCCCAACCAAGATCCAAACGGGTTTACATATAATATCCTCCAATATTCTCCCCCTCCCCCGGACGAGCTTGACTGCCACTCCAATCCTTCTCCGGCCACTTGCCCCCCATTTCATCTTTTTTTAGACTCCTTATTCCCATTGCTAATCTCCTCTTCCTCTCGCTCCCTCCTCCGCTTCTCCCTGTCCGCCACCACTTCTTCTTGTGCTCCGTATTCTACGTTCAACAAGCTTCATTAGTGTTCCGTCCATCTTTCATTCCTTTCTTCTTTTTTTACCAGAATCTCACCATCTCTATCACTTATATTTCTGATTTTTTTCTTCGGTTTTCTACATGCTATCGCCATCTTAAACAGCTTTTTCTTCCCTCACATACATCTCTCATACCTCCCGATTCTCCGCCTCCTCTTTCTTCGCCCTCCTCTTGATTCTTTCTGCTTCATTTCTTGCTTGTACATATTTCTCTCTCGCTTCTCCCGTTCTTCTCTTCAGCCATTTTCTCATTTTTTCTGTTTTCTTTCTGAATTCATCTTTCACTTCTTCTTTTATCACGTTGTGCATGTTCTTCATGTTCCTCATACCCACCTTTTACCAAGCGTTTCATTTTCTATTTGTACTTTCCTCTCTTCTCTTGTTCACCCAGCCTTTCTACTTTGATCACTGTTCTTTTTTGTTCATTAACATTTGTTTCGCCACTCAATTATCGATTTTTGATCAAATTGCTGGGTTATTTTGTTTCACCTATATCTAGTAAAGATGTGCGACTCCCGATGTTTATAAAAGATGTTCATAATCTTCAAATCATTCCTCATACAGTAATCTATCAATCTCTCCCCTTCCAAATTCCTCGTCTCTTCTCCCCACAATCCCAATACTTTCTCCACTTCTCCTTTTCTTTTTCCCACTCTGGGTTTGAAATCTCCCGTCGGCACTCTTTCTTATTCTTCCCCCATCCCCACCTCAGTAGTATGGGGGTATATCGTAATTGTAAAATTTCGGAAAAATATCGATATTTTTGGGTATCGATACTGTATCGATTATTTGGCAAGCCAGACGGTTGGGAAGTAACCGTCGTACCTGTCCCCCCTTCGGGGGTTTCACCTTCCCTTTCGCTGCTTGGCATTGATTATTTTGGTATCGATATGATATTTGTTGGAATTATTTTCCATTCCATAAAGGTCCGTGAGGGATTAAGTAGGGATTAAATCGAGCTCATGTAGGTACCTGCCGTAGGTACCTGTCCTAACTTGAGCTCATGTAGGTACCTGTCCTAACTTGAGCTCATGTAGGTACCTGTCCTAACTTGAGTTCATTTTATTTCCATCCACACACCTACACACACATACATAGACACATACACACATATACCTAGACACATACTCCCACCCTTTAAACACACACACACGCACACACACACGCACCCACCCTCACCATCACAGC
>JABUQX010048874.1:20000-22500 GCA_015478945.1 Trachelipus rathkii | reverse complement strand
TGATTTTATATTATTTATTATTATTATTATTATTATTATTATTATTATTATATTATTATTATTTATTATTATTATTATTATTATTATTATTATTATTATTATTATTATTATTATTATTATTATTATTATTATTATTATTATTATTATTATTATTATTATTATTATTATTATTATTATTATTATTATTATTATTATTATTATTATTATTATTATTATTATTATTATTATTATTATTATTATACCTCCAGTCATTTTACTTCATGACTATTATTATTTAACTACACAGCAACCCACACACACACCAACACACACCACACACACTCACACACACGCACACACACACACTGTTAATTAAAATTATTTGTAAAAGCTTTTTAAGTAGTTCCATTGGTTTTTATTATTCTTATTTATTATTATTATTTTTATGATATTATTATATTATTATTATTATTCATTATTTTATTATTATTATTATTATGTTTTATTATTATTATTATTATTATATTTATATTATTATTATTATTATTATTATTATTTATTCCTCTCTCATTATTATTATTATCATTATATTATTATATTATTATTACTTATTATATATTATTATTATTATTATTATTATATTATTATTATTATTATTATTATTATTATTATTATTATTATTATTATTATTAATTATTATTATATTTATTATTATTATTATTATTATATATTATATTATTATATATTTATTATTATTATTATATATATTATTATTATTTATTATTAATTATTATTATTATATTATTATTATTATTATATTATTATTATTATTACCTCCAGTCATTTACTTCATGACTATTATTGTTTATCATGCACACACACACACACACACAAAAAAAAAACACACGCACACAAGGTTCATTGAAATATACACTGTTAACATATCAAATAAGATCTTTTGATGAAACATAAACAATATTATTAAAAACATTTCGTTTTAATTAAACACGACATTTATATTACATATTTAATTATAACTAAAATTATTTCAAAGTTTCTTTAAACTTATATAATAAAACATTATCTTTGAACAAAGAATTTATTATTAATATTATTAATATTATTATTATTATTATTATTATACCTCCAGTCATTTTACTTCATGACTATTATTATCATCTATGTAAATTGACAATCCAAGACGAAAAGGCACACACACACACGCACACACACACACACACACCATGTTCATTAAAATATACACTGTTTAAACATATCAAATAAGTCTTTTGTATGAACATAACTAAATTTATTAAAACATTTTGTTTTTAATTAAAACACGTACATTTATATTACTCATTCAATTAAAACTAAAATTATTTCAAAGTTTGCTTTAAAACTTTAAAAAAGCAATATCGTTTGAACAAAGAATTTATTATTATCATTAAATGTTATTACTTTTTGTTTATAAATTTTTTAAGTATCAAGTTTTAAAATAATTTTACTAAAATTTTATGAAATTAAATTAAAAACATATGTTTTACGTACCATAAAGCAATAAATCAGTAAATCAGTAAAGCAAGACCCTAGCAACAATTCATACCAAGCTATACCACGCTTTGTTCTATTGACTTACTGCTTTACATCATCTTTAGCCATGTAATAAGATAAACATAGTAAAATATTTTCTGGTCGTTTAC
Source organism: Trachelipus rathkii (assembly GCA_015478945.1). Lineage (NCBI taxonomy): Eukaryota > Metazoa > Arthropoda > Malacostraca > Isopoda > Trachelipodidae > Trachelipus > Trachelipus rathkii. The sequence continues at coordinate 20,821 of JABUQX010048874.1, read as the reverse complement.
AACAGTATTTTTATTAAATCATCTAGGCTTTTATTTAAAAAACAATTATTCACTCTACATTTATAATTATTCATTCAATGTTAACGAAAAAATATTTCAAGTTTTTTAAATTAATTTGGATTTGCTTTATTATTATTATTTTAGAAATTTTATATCAGCTTCTAATTTAATGTGAGATTTACAAGCCTTTTCCAATTTTCTAAAGGTATCAACCACTTCATAATTGATTTTTTAAGGACAATTCTAGAATAAAATTAGAACAACGCTTTTGAACTTTTAATCTAATATTTCGCCTGCCCACTTCAGGCATCATCAGAGACGAGTTCAAGACTAATTTAAACAAATTGTATTAAACCCAAAATAAATGTATTTAAATATAAATGTGAAGTAACAAAATAAAGTTTTATAACTTTAACGTATCTAAATCCTTAAATAATACCAAAGTATATCAAAAGAAGAGACTCGATCTAGCTAAACCTAAAAATGTGCAAAAAATTTTTCCAGTTCAGTTGCATTTGATATTGATAATCGACTTTGCTTTTTTATTAAGAGAGGTGCCAGTCTGCCTGAATGCACAAGAAAATTTCCCGCTCTGTGTAAGATGGCAAAATTAGAAATGTCGAGAGGTTGGGAGTTCCATGTTCGTTCTTCAAGTGTTCAAATATCTTACTGGGCCTGTATCTATGTTGTGAGACGCGGAGTTTGAGAGAATTAGTAGTATACCCGATGTAAGAGGCATTACAGCCATCTTTATTACAGTTAAATTGGTATACTACATGATTCACATTCTCCTTAGTCCCACTAGCTCTTTCGGAAAACAT
>JABUQX010048874.1:10000-12500 GCA_015478945.1 Trachelipus rathkii | reverse complement strand
AACCAATCACATACGAGGTCATATAGAGATAAGGTTATATTTCGTCCACTCACAGAATGGAAAGCATTTCCTTCTTACCTGTTTAAAGGATCTTACCGATCCAGCGTGTTTCAGTTTGAAATATATTTATAAGAATAATACCATTGATTCTCGATTTTTTCTATCTGAAATATTTTTTGACTGGGATTTAGGCTTAAAAGCAGTACGTAGTATAAAAAAGCCATATCCTAAGTTTGGCCTAAAGTAAGTTATTTCAAAACATTTTACAGAAAGAGGTCAGTTTCGTATCTGTAAGGAGTGCGGTTGTTGTGTTTTCTCGTGTTGGACTGTCAATGTACAGAAGATGATGATAATAATAATAATTAATAATAATAATAATAATAATTAATAATATAATAATAATAATAATATAAAATAATAATAGAAATAAAATAATAATAATAAAAATAATAACTAATAATAATAATAATAATAATTAATAATAATAATAATAATAATAATAATAATAATAATAATAATAATAATAATTAATAATAATAATAATAATAATAATAATAATAATAATAATAATAATAATAATAATAATAATAATAATAATAATAATAATAATAATAATAATAATAATAATAATAATAAAAATAATAATAATAATAATAATAACAATAATATTAATAATAATATTTAATAATAATAATAATAATAATAATTAATAATAATAATAATAATAATAATAATAATAATAATAATAATAATAATAATAATAATAATAATAATAATATTAATAATAATAATAATAATAATTAATAATAATAATAATAATAATAATAATAATAATAATAAATCCAAATTATTTAAAAAACTTTGAAATATTTTTAGTTAACAATGAATGAATAATATAAATGTAAGTGAATAATTGTTATTTTAAATAAAAACCTAGAATGATTTTAATAAAATACATGTTATGTTAACAGAGAAGAACTTATTTTGCTATGTTTATACTTATTACATGGCTAAAGAGGATGTAAAGCAGTAAGTCAATAGAACAAAACTTGGAATAGCTTGATAAAGAGGGTTGCTAGGGTCTTGCGTTACATATTTACTGATTTATTGCATTAGGGTACGTAAAATATATGTTTTTAATAAAATTTCATAAAATTTTAGTTTAAAAATTATTTTTAAAAAACTTGATAGTTTTAAAATTTATAAACAAAAAGTATTAACAGTTAATAATAATAGTAAATTCTTTGTTCAAAGATAATGATTTATTATAGAAGTTTTAAGAAACTTTGAAATAAATTTTATTTATAATTAAATAGAGTAATATAAATGTACGTGTTTAATTAAAACATAAAATGTTTTATTAAATTATATAGTTATGATCATACAAAAGAACTTATTTGATATGTTTAAACAGTGTATATTTTAATGAACATGGTGTGTGCGTGCGTATGTGTGTGTGTGTGGGTTTTTCGTGTTGGATTGTCAATTGTACAATAGATGATAAAATATTTCTGATGTAAAATGACTGGAGGGCATGATTAATAATATATAATATTAATAATTAATAAATAAATTTCTTTGTCAAAAGATTAATTTATTATAGAAGATTTAAGAAACTTTGAAATAATTTTAGTTTTAATTGAATGAGTAATTAATAAAAATGTACGTGTTTAATTAAAACAAAATGTTTTTATAAATTATATGGTTTATGTTCATTTCAAAAAGGACATTATTTGATATGCTTTAAACAGTGTAATTTTAATGAACCTGGTGAGTGTGTGTGTGTGTGTGCTATGTATTGTGTGTTTGTGTGTTTGTATGTAATTTGTGCGTTGATAAACAATTAATAGTCATGAAGTAAAATGATTGGAAGGGTAATAATAATAATAATAATAATAATAATAATAATAATAATAATAATAATAATAATAATTAATAATAATAATAATAATAATAATAATAATAATAATAATAATTAATAATATATATTTTTAATTAGTAATAAAATAAAATAATAATAATAATAATAATAATAATAATAAATAATAATAAATAATAATAATAAAATTAATAATAATAATAAGAATAATAATAATAATAAAAATTAAATAATATAATAATAGATAATAATAATAATAATAATAATAATAATAATAATAATAAAAATAATAATAAATTAAAACAAATTCCGAATTATATAAAAAACTTTCAAATAATTTTAGTTAACAGTGTTGTGTGTGTGTTTGTGTGATGTGTTGTGCATAAATAATAAAGCTCATGAAGTAAAATGACTGAGGAATATAATAATATAATATTATATTAATAATAATAATAATAATAATAAAATAATAATAATCATAATAATATAATAATAATAATAATAATAATATAATAATAAGAAGAGAAATAAAAATATTAAATTAACAATAATAATAATAATTAATAGTAAAAATAATATAATGAATAATAATAATAATAATAATAATAATAATAATAATAA
>JABUQX010048873.1:52500-59418 GCA_015478945.1 Trachelipus rathkii | reverse complement strand
CGCACACAATGACAACACCACATAATTGTATTATATATATAGTTTATATATATATTATTATTATATATTATATATACTATATTAATATATATATATATATATATATACTAGATATATATATATATATATATATCTAATATAATATATATATATATATATATATTATATATAATTTATAATATATATAATATATTCGTTTACAAATATATATGACACCACACCACACATAACAACACACACACACGTATTATATATATATTATAATATAATATATATATATAATTAATAATATTATTACTATATTATATATATATATATATGATATATAAAATATAAAAGAAATTATTTTTATATCATTAAAACTCCATAAAAGATAGCATTGGATTAAATCTGATCTGTTAGGTAATTAGGCCTATATATGAGAGCCACATACACACAATACACACACACACACCACCACTTATTATTATTATTATATAAGAATTTATATATAATAATATAGATATATATAATAAGACAAATATTATAGATATTTCTAAAGACAGTAATGTTACATATTTAATTATATATAAAGTAATTTAGCCGGAAATTGTCTTGGAGGAAATTCTAAGATCTCCATAATTTCAAATATTTCACTTAATTATATTACGGTTATTGGGATCAATTTATACATATTATTATTTTTAGTATTTTATTTTTTATTTTTTTTTTAATTTCATTTAAATTTATTAACTATTATTTTTTCAATTTTTTTATTTAAATTTTTATATTTTTTTTTTTTTTTTTATTTTTAATTTTATCATCCAAACGATATTTCTTTTATAAGTTTCAATGGATAAAAATTTTTAGTTTTTTATCTTTTTTTTTTTTCAATTTCTTAATTTTTTTTTTATTACCTTCAAATTTTATTACTTAAAATTTTTTGTTTTAAGATAAACTTTGTCCCCTTTTTATGTTTTATATAACTAAAAATATCAAAAAAATATGAAAGCCCTAATTTTTAGATAAGAAAAAAAATTAAGATCCAGTTCCAAAGCCTGCGATGGCCTCCACTACCCTCCCTACCCTTCCCAGCTATCTATTTATATCTATTGATTTATTGATCTATTTGATTTTCAGTCATATTTGCTATAACATAAACAACAAAAAAACTTTTTATTATTTTGTCTGTTTTTTTCTTTTTTTTTGTTTTACTTTTTTAAACATCTTTTGTATTACAATAAAAAATAATAATTTTTGCTATTCTGTTAAAAATATTTTGTTTTTACTAAAAATTATCCTTTTTAATGTTTATAAACGTTTAAAAAAATTTGTATTTTTACATACTTTAATTCTAAAATCGAGTAATCCAGTAAATCAAAAAGTACCTCCAGCCACCCTCCTAACTCTTCCAATGATCTATTGATCCTATGATCTATTGTGATCTAATTGATCTATTGATTCAATCACATTTCGAGTAAACAACACCATAAAAAATTTTTATTTATGTGTTTAATGTCTTTTTGTAAAATATTGTTTGTTTATTAGAATTGCTGGTATAAGGTATGTTTTATAATTTTAAAAAAATTTGCCATCATTTACTAACTTTTAAAGCGTAGGGTATAAATTCAAGGTAAATCAGTAAATCATTAAAATCAGTAAATCAAAAAAATTTATTCCTTTCATGTTTTATAAACAAAAAAAAAAAATTCTGCATATTTTTGTTCAACAGCAGGTGGAAATCACCAGTGTATAAATCCAGGTAAATCAAGCTGCCCTCCATACCCTCTACCGGTTCCTGTGATCACTTATTGATCTATTGAGCTATTGATTATTTGATTCAAGTCATATTTTCTTAATAACATAACACAAAAACTTTTATTTAATTTTGTTTTGTTTTTCTTTAAACATTATGTTTTACTATAAAATTTATTTATTTAGAATCAAAATGCTTTTTTAAAATATTTTGTTTTACTTAAAAAAATTATTTTTCCTTATATGTCTATAACCTTAAAAAAAAATAGATCATATGCTACATACCTTAAAACAGAGTAAATCATGTAAATCTATGTAAAATCAAAATCGAACTGCCTCCGTCATATCTTACATACCCTTCTTTAGTCGAACTATGATCTATTTGATCCTATTGACGATGATCCAAAGTCGTATTATTATTTTGTTTTTTAATAACATAAACACAAAATTGCACTTTTTAATTATATTTTATTGTTTTGTTTTTTCTTTTTTAAGCATATTTTTACTATAAAATTTATTTATTTGTTTTTTGAATTTCGCTTTTAAATTTAAAATATTTTGTTTTCTATTTTTTATCTGAAATTTTTCTTTTATTGTTATTATAATTAAAAAATTGCCCAGAACATTTACTAAACCCCTTAAAGCAGTTATCAGTCCTGAGTTAGAGTAGGCTAAATTCAGTAAACAGTAACAAGCTGGCCCCATCCATACCCCTCATCCTCTCTGTGATCTCTATTGACTATTATCTATTGATCTATTGATTTTCAAGTTATCTTTTTGTATATACATAACACAAAACTTTTTATTTTTTTTGTTTTTTTTTCTTTTAAATATTAAGAAATTTTTACCTATAAACTAATTTATTATTTTGTTTAATTTATTAACCTTCCTTTTATTAAATATTTAGTTGTTTGCTTTGAAAGCATTAAAAACAATTATTTTCTTTTTTATATGTTTATACTTAAAAAAATTTCGCATAAATTACATACCTTCCTTTCTAACAGGTGTAATTCAGTGATTAAATCGGTAAACTTAAACTGCCCTCATACCCTCATTCCCTTCTGTATCTATTGATTCATTGATCTATTAATCTATTGATGTATTTGGTTCAACATATTTTGTATAACAATAACACAAAAACTTTATTTTATTCTTTGTTTGTTTCTTTATTTTACTCTGTCAGGCTTCCCATGATCTATTGATCAATTATTGATATTTATCAAGCATATTTTTGTTAATAAAATAACTACAAAAAACTTATTTATTTTGTTTTTTTGTTTTTCTTTGTTATACCTTATGTTTTTTACTATAAAAATTTATTTTTGATTTTGTTAATTTGTTTAAAATTTTGTTTACTAAAATATTTATTCCGTTTTTTTTAGTTTTTAATAACTTAAAAAAAAAAAAATTGCACATATTACATACCTTAAAGAAGTAAATTCAGTAAATCAGTTAAAAATCAACAAACTGGCCTTCATACCTTCCACCCCTTCCCATTGAAATCTAAATATTTCTACTGAATTTTTTTTTGAACTATTGATTTCAATGCATATTTGTAAACATAAACACAAACTTTTATTTTTTTTTTTTTTTTTGTTTTCTTTAAAAAATATTAATTTTTTCCTTTTATTTAAAAAATTCTTAATTTATAATATTTCATTTTCTTTTTATTTGCTTTAAATATTTTGACTATTGTTACTTAAAATTACTCCCTGTCTCCCTTATGCATGTTCTCTCTCTCTTCTCTCTCTCTCCTCTCTCTCTCTCTCTCTCTCTCTCTCTCTCTCTCTCTCTCTCCTCTCTCCTCTTTCTCTCTCTCTCTCTCTCTCTCTCTCTCTCTCTCTCTCTCTCTCTCTCTCTCTCTCTCTCTCCCTTTTCTGACTCCATTCTCAGAAGGTTTTGGGTGTTCTAAGATATATGAAAGAGTTAATTATTTGTTCCAACTAATTAAATTTTTCAATATATCTTTGGACTCGGAATCACCAAGTTGGGCCGGTAATATCAATACGTAATTAATTACAAAGCAATGTGCGCACATGCATGCGTGCTTAAAGATCCTGTACACCTGTGTATCTATGTACCATTCTTTAATATTTACATGTATAACAAGCGAGCTTTATGTATAAAAACTGTTGTGAGAGATTAGGCATAAGGACGCGAACGAGCTCGCCAAATATTTTATTTAAGTAGGTAATTTGGTATTCTGCTCATATATAAAAAATTTATTTGACGCATTAGGGTAGAAGCATGATCCAAACGATTGGCAGTTATTCAATGATTCTTCTAAGCTTAAAGGCGGTTATGCTTTATAATGAAAATAAATACTCATCTGTGCCTATAGCTTATGCGGTTCATATGAAGGAATCATAAGAGAATATGTGATTTCTCATAGAAATAATCCATTATAATGACCATGTGTGCTGGGCATGTGGACACTTAAAGAACTTCGCCCTTCTTCTAGGAAGGCAGTTGTGGTACGCAAAATACTGCTGTTTCATTTTGTGAAGGGGACGGCCGTGCATGATATTGTCACTGTCTACAGAATGGATGGACCACTACGTGAAGCACTAGTTCCAATCCTAAAAATATTATATATATATATTAATATATATATATAGTTATATTATATGATTATATATATAATATATATATATTATATATATGATATTATATATATATACTATATATAATATATATATATATATATATAATATATATATATATATATATATATAATTTTATATTTATATATATATATATAGTATATATATTTATATATATATATATATATAATATATATATATATATATATATATATATAATATATATGTATATATATATACTATATATTTTATATATATATATATAATTAAAATCAAAAATCAATTAACTCACTTATTACAAAAATGTACAAAATTAAAATTCCCAAAAATATTTACAAAAAAAAAAAAAAAAATTGCTTAATAAAATTTATGCGTTAAAACAAATTTTATAAAAAAATAATCTATAAAAAATGGATTAAAAATGATAAGGGTCACAAGCTTTCGGAGCCAGAACTTTACTCCCTCTTTCAAGATCTAGATGTAAGCATTAAAAAAATGATTATTCCAAATTAGCAAGAAACAAAAATTAAAATGAAGGAAGATTTAGATTTTTAATCAAAATTTTTCTTCATTTTTCAAAAATGAAAAAATGAAGGAAATGAAAAATGAAGGAAAAATGAAGGAAAATTTGGATTATTAACTAAATTTTCCTTCACTTTTCAAAATGAAAATTGACTTAATGGTTCCTTACACATATATTTAAGGATCATTTCTGAGACTCTCTCTTTTATAATTTCTAAAAATAAATTTAATTTTTGGCAAAAATTAAAAATTTTTCCGAAATAAAAAGTGTCTCACCAGAGATATAAAAAAGTTCTAAATGTTACCCTTTTCTTCTACTATTTATATGAATAGTAATTAAAAATTGAAGTATTTGAAAAAGATTTCAGTATATATATATATAACAATTTTGGAGTTTACAAACTAGAACATGGACATGAGATGATTTGGGCATTCCTATGCTATTTAAAATAATAAGCTCTTTTGTTTGATGTTCACTCGGACAATTGACGGAGTGCCTCCAAAGCTGCTACTCATGGTATGAGTATTTCTTTTAAAAAGTAGCACTGCGTTCATTTTGGCTATCGCCAATTTCCATCTGCTGTTTTTACAGAGCATTTCCATTTCCCTCTTTTAAAATCAGCTGTTTTAAAAGGAGGAAATAAAAACATGTGTATAGTTTAGTTTGAGAATGAATGATCCAAGGTCATTTCGGTTTTCTCCATCCAGCCGTTTTTTTCTACATTAAGGAATTGAAGTCCAGATTCAATCATTGTCACAAACGGAAAAAGTTTATTTTTCTTTACAGCTGTTATTTGTGTAGTATCCTCTTATCTTTAATTTTTGTTACTAAGAACTAGGATAATAGTTGAAGTGTTAAAAATAAATGAAATTGAAATTGAAATTGTTCATTCTGTCAAATATATTAAATATTTACTCTTATCATTAAAAATAACAATTTAATACATGAAATGGGCATTCTGCCCGCCTGACGGAACGTATCTTTGTCCTGGCGAGCACAGAATAATAATACATACTAATAATAATAATAATAATAATAATTATAATAAAATAATAATAATCAAGAAAACATACAAATAATCAAGAACTATAATAATAATAATAATAGTAATATAATAATAATAATAATAATAATAATAATATCAGTGGCGTACGCAGGATTTTTTTTTCGGAGGGACTAGAATTCTGCCGCCCCTCTTACACAGGCATGATAAAAATTGATGTTTCAAGGGGAAAATTATGAAAGATGGGATCAATCTTAGTTTTGTACATAAAATTTACAATTATTATTTATATGAAGATACAATGTACAGAAAAACTGATTTTTATCCATATTTTAATGTTGGTTAATAAAATTTTATCTTTTGTTTACGAACTCTACTTAAAGATAATCGCTTTTTTTATATAATTTTAGCGTTCTTAGGTTACTTAATTCCAGTGCTATGCTGTTTTAGGAATGGGATAGTAGGAAAACAATATTATTATCAGCAAAAAGTGTTTTTATTTTTTTAACTTAGAATAGTAATTATTTTCTCCCATTAAATTTCAAATTCATTAAAGTTATCCAGAAAATGTCGATTGGCGTTTGATCGTTAGAGTCAATTTTCTGAAAGCTAAGTTATCCTAGGGAATAAGGATGTAAAGCTAGTCTATTCCAGTCTATTTTCACTGTTGTGTGTCTGGTGTAAAAGCGGGTTTTTAAACTAATTTCGAGTTTGTGTGGAAAGCTGTTCGTTCAACTGAATGCGTGTATATTAACTGGGCGGCTAGCATCAAGTTAAATATTTTCACAGGTGTTTAATGTGGGAAACAAGTGTTTCAGCGCATTGCGTCGATGTCTATTCTCTTATGGGCTATTTTGGGTTGTCCCTTGAGACTTGTTTCCACTTTTTTCTTCCATTAATTCTCACTCTTCCAGCGGGAAAGTTTTCATTAGTAAGATACCATCAAGAAGCCTCTGTAGGGATGCGATATATTTTTGTCTTAAAAAATCTTACTGGACAATGGATGATCTTTTAGAAGAAATTGTCTAAATATAAACAATATGTATTCTAGTTAT
>JABUQX010048873.1:0-35000 GCA_015478945.1 Trachelipus rathkii | reverse complement strand
TATATATATATATATACTATATATATATAGATACAAAGCAAAAACTCCCCCGCTTTCAAATAGACAAATTTAGGGTCCTCAAAACTGGTGTCAAAATTGAGCATGCAAAGTCGTCAAAATGACAAGTTTTCAAATGTCAAAAAGAGAAAAAATAATTCTCAATTGAGTACTTTTTCTGTGAGTAGTTAATTGTCAATCTGATGAAAACAAATTACTCTATTTGAATAGTTTTGTATGCTCAATTTTGACACCGGTTCTGAGGGGACCCTTATACTTTTCACTTTATATATTACATTTTACTTCTAAGAAAACGCTAAAAATATATATATATATAATATATATATATATATATACTATATATATATATATATATTATAATACATATATAGATCTAAGCAATATATATATTATATTATATATATATATATATATATATATATATATATATATATATATATATATATATTATAAACGGCCTTGGTATTACACACCATTGCCACCCTAATAAATTGGGATTTAGCTTAAATCACAGAATAAATAAAAATAACTTTAATGTAAAGCGAAGTTGAAAACTAAATATTGATAAGATATAATATAAAATTTTTAACTTATTCTTTTTCTCATAATTAATTAAAAAATTATTGAAAAATATTAAAAAGAAAAATAAAATAAAATGATTTATGGGTAACTATTTTAAACACTGCAGACCTTTTCCACGCGATAGGGAAGTATAGTTTCTTCCAATTTCAGTTATTTATTAATATTAAATTCAGGTTTCGTTAAAGATTAAAATTTAATTTAAAAATTTTCATTATACCCTTTATCATTTGAAACAAACAATTTCATAAATTAATTTGCGAAATAATAATTCATGATTAGGCCAATGAGTGATAGAAATATGGATTTTGATATAAAAAAAATTTCTGTATATATATATATATATATATATATATATATATATATATATATATATATATATATATATATATATATATATATATATATATATATATATATATATATATATATATAATATATATTATATATATATATATATAATATATATATTAATAATATATATATATATATATTATTATATATATTATATATATATATATATATATTATAATATTATATATTATTATATATATATTATATATATATAATATAGATATATATATATATATATAATATAATATATATTATATATTAATATAATATATATATATATATATATATATATATATATATAATATATTATAGGGGAACAGTTTCATACTTCTCATTTTGACAGCTTTAAAGTTTTCGCTGACCGAAATGTACTCAATTATCTCTTCAGCGACAACTGAGAACCTATAAACTGTTCAATTTGAGTAAATTTTGACTAGTTTTTCTTTTGTATATATATATATATATATATACTTTAATTGCTAAAATAATATATATATATATATATATAATATATATATATATATATAATATATATATAATTTATATATATATTATTATTATATATATATAAATATATATATATATATATATATATATATACATATAATATATATCTATAATATATATATATATAATATATATATATATATATATATATTATATATATATATATATATTATATATATATATTATATATATAAATATATATATATATAGAGAGAGTATTTTTCAATTATTTATGTATTATGTGTAAAATCGTAATTTATAAACAAAAAATGTCTCGTAACCCTTTTAATATTGTTGATAACTTTTGCTATGTTTGTCTTGAAATGCCATTTTTTTCTCCGAAACATCATATTACACAACATATGAAAATCGCTTACTTCCATTATTTTAACCTCAAGGTAGGAAATCAGGACAAAGTTTTGGCACCTCACATTTGCTTCAATATCTGTTCAAGGACTCTTCTAGGTTGGCTACATATTAAGAGAGTCGTTCAATGCGATTTGCCTTAACAATGATCTGAGGGGAAGATAAAAATCACGCAGATAATCTGCTTTTTCTTGTTTTGGATTCTTTTTCCCCCCCCCCACTTTGGGTGTGCAAGCATGGTATGTCGAGAAAAAAGAAGTAGATGGTGAAATACCCAAACATTCCGGTTGCTACCTGGCCAGGTCCATATGAAGATGATCTGTCAGTACCTCAACGTTCAGAGAGTATCAACTGTAGGTTGATGTTGATGAGGAAATTGCAAGGGAGGAAACAATAGCAGGAAGACTAAGGAAAAAGTTGAAAACGTACAAATTGTTTTGAAGATTGTGAATATTTTATAGTAAGATACACAGGTCACAGAATAAGAGTTGGTTGTGGATGTCAATATATATAGCATTAGGTAGAAGAGATACGATGACAGGTTAAGCAGCTTGGAATCACTTTCATTGCTTGCAGCAACTATATGACCAACAATGGAAGCTAATGCTGGTAGAAACATGATTTTTTAGGGAACTTTATGAGAATGAGCTTATAAGTCTATATAATAAATATTATTATAATGACAGGTAATAAAAATCTTACATGGTGATTCTATAAATTTAAAGGATTAGCATTGAAACCTTTAAACCAGAATCATTCTTCTTAAGAGTCAAAAGGAAAATTATTCTATCGCCCTAACTGGTGAGGCGTCGTTGGAGGGTAATTGAAAGAATATATATATATCATATATATAGAATATTATATATATATATATAGATATATATAGTATATAATATATATATATATGATATTTATATATATATATTGAGTGTATAACTGTATATTACACTATGTATATATATAATATTATATATTAATATATATATATAATATATATATATATATATTATAATGATATATAATGAATAATACTTAAATTAATAATAATAAATAATGGTGTATTGATGTAACTATATATTATCTATAAAATTAGATATATATATATATATATTTCATTTATATATCTGTATTATAAATATATATATATATATATTCATGAGTTTATATATATTATATATATAGTATATATGTATATATAGTCAACGAGGGATAACACACAAATGTTATTACTTTTTATTTTCTTTTCCATTTAAGTTCTTGATTTCAAGAAATTTATATTTTTTGGTATTTTATTAAGCTAAAGCCTTCGTTAGCAGTTAAAGTTCATTTGATAAGCTGGATTCTGTCGAACTTATGTTATTATTTTATAGTAGAATATATATATATATATATAATAATATATATATATTATATATATATACTAATATTATAATTATTAATATATATATATATATAATATATAATATAATATAATATAGTATATATATCTTAAATAAAATATTATATATTAAATATTACATTTATTTATTTATAACATTTATTTATATATACATTTATATTATAAATACATTATTTATATATATATATTATAGTGTCTATCTGATTTACACGATAGTGTAGGTTGATATATATATGATATATATATATAAGTATATATAAATATATATATATATATATATATATATATATATATATAATATATATAGTATATAGTAATATTATATCGATTTTTTATATAATGAGTAAGGTAAAGAATTAACGTTGCCTTCTCCGGATTGAACCACCGCATGTTGCGACTGTGAGGACAATAATAGCTCGGTGCGTTTTACATGAGCGCCATCCTCCAACCCGAAAAGTGGATTCAAGAAAACAATATATAAGCAACCTTAGCTCCCTTCAAGGCGACATCACCAGGCTGTCCAGCTGTCTATCTCTCGTTCTTTCATATTTGTAGACTTAAAATATTTGCATAATAAATCGCAATTAAATAAAATTGTTAAAGAAAGAACATTATATATGAGAAGGTAAAGAATTAATTGCCTTCTCCGGGATTGAAACCACCGGCCGATGTTGCGACTGAGGACAAATACCCGGTGCGTTACGATGAGCCATCCCTCAACCCGAAAAAGGTGGAATTCAAGATACAATTATACGTAAAGCAAACCAGAGCTCCCTTCAAGGCGACAATCACCGTAGGTGTCCCCCAGCCTGTCCTATCTCCGTTCTTTATATGTGTAGCTGTTAAATATTGCCATATATAATCGCAATTTAAATAAGATGTTAAAGAAAGAACATATCATTGAGAAGGTAAAGAATTACTGCCTTCTCTCCGGGATTGAAACACGCCATGTTGCGACTTGAGGACAATATACGTCGGTGCGTTTACGCCTTGAGCCCATCCTCCAAACGCCGCGAAAAAAATGGTGATTCAAGACAAATATATAATATTATTTATATTTAGGCTATATATTATATATATATCTTATATATATATAGTAAGTATATTATTATAATTATATAATGATTATTATATATATATAATAATATATATAAATATATAAATAATAATAATATATATATATAGATATTATATTATATATTATATAAATATATATACGTATATATATTATTATATAATATATTATATTATTATATATATATATATAATATATCTATATATAATATATAATATATTATATATATATAATATATATATATATAGTATTATAATATATTATATATACTAATATATATGTATATATATATATTATATATATATATATATATATATATATATGATATATATATATATTATTTATATATATAATAATATATATACTATATATATATATATATATATTATATATAAATATAATATATATTTTATATATATATATATAGATATATATATATATAATTGATATATATAATACTTATATATATATATACTATATATATATATATATATATATAATATATAATATATATAATATAGATATATAAATATATATATATATATATATATAATATAATATCATAATATATTATATATATAATATATATATATATATTATATATAGTATATATAATATATATACAATATATAATATAATATATATTATATATCTATAATATATTATAATATATATTATATATATATAGATTATATATAATATATATATATATATATATGATATATATTACTATATATATATAGTATTATATGGTAACAACCTACAAACGGTTAGGGCTTTTTTCAGGGAGGCGGAAATATTATAGGAAAATAAAACCACCCAATCCCTCGTTGAAATTTCAATTCCTTCAGCCTGTGCGTAGTCACGTGAGTCTTAAAGAAGGAAGAATTGAATACAGGCATGAAAATACAATTAAGGCAGGAGTTCCACCAACGATGTGAGGAAAAGAAGAGGAACAACATGATAGCTTGATTCGCAAATACTCAACAATATTTATGCCAGAGCATGAAACCTTTTGTGCTACGTGGGTAAAGCAGAGGTGGATGAATTCAAGAGATTAGCTCTCTCGAGCACCTGCCGCTGTTTTATCTATAGAAAAGAGATAGTGCGTCAATGTCAGGTTGTTGGGAAAAAAGGTCAAAGGTATCTGAAAGTAGGGGATAGTTAATTAGTCTCTTAACATTAGTTCAACTCTATCAAAAACGGGTCAATAACCGGAGCCCTCTAAATGCTGTGAACAGGTACTCCAACAAATGGCGGATAGACCCGTGTTAATAACTGGAGTAACTGAGCAGAAGAAAATATTTCTCTCAATATGAATAAAATACCCGGCTTTTTAGCAACAGTTTTGATATGAAACTTTCAAGACAATTTGTTGTTTAGGTTCAGTTCAAGAATGTTTAAGTTGTTCATATTGGAGAGACGTTAGAGTCTTTGAAATAGATAGAAAGTTTTGGAAATGTTTATGAGAACGAGATGTGATGAAGTTAGATTTTTAGAGTTGAATTTAGCAATAATGCAGTGATGACCCCACCGAGAATTCCTGCCCGATTGAAGTTAATGAATTTGGAAAGCCGTAACGAGAGACAACTCTGCATGCAAATGAGTGGGCATATCTGAAACGAGTAGAGCAATAGAGAGTTGAGTAATCGGCATAGATTAAACTCAGTTAGAAATACAGATAAGAGGATCGTCGATGAAAAGTAGAAATAAAATGGAAGTTAGAACAGAACTTTGAGGAACACCACTATTATTGGAAAGTAGAAAGAGGCTGCTCCATCAACAAGAACCGAAATGAAATTATCTAAGAAAAAACTATACATGAGTAAATAAAGAGAAAGATGGAACCCAATGGATGGGAGCTTATATATATATATATATATATTATAGTATATATTATAATATTTATATATATAATATTATGTTAGTTATATAATAAGTATATATAGTATATATATATATATATATATACTTATATATATAGTATAATTATTATTATTATTATTTATTGTGCTTCCATGTTATATCTATATATATATTTATAATATATAATATATATATATAATATATATATTATATATTATATATATATATATATATATATATATATATTATATATAATATATATTTATATATATATATATATATATATATATATATATTAATTATTATTATTATTATTATTATTATTATTATTATTATTATTATTATTATTATTATTATTATTATTATTATTATTATTATTATTATTATTTATATTATCGAATTATTATGATTAGATGTATATTATTATGATTATATAAATCTGGAGTTAACGTGGTTTATAGACTCTAAATGTAAAGAAATATCCTCTCCTCAGATCTTAGGTTTGGATCTGTGGCTAGAAGGCCCTGGACTTGCCAGAGTGGTAGGTGTTCGAATTCTACCTGGGTTTATATTTTGACCCAAGGTCGCTGACAGGTAGAGACGCTAAGGCTTGAGTCAGTAAGGACGGCTAAGAGCAGATGAAAAGGGACGGTGGAAAGTCGTGAGTCATGACCGGTGTGTGTGTGTGTGTGTGTGGTGTGTGTTGTGTGCGTGTGTGTGGTGTGTGTGTGTAGGGGTAGGTGTGAAGTGTGGATAGGAAAAGTTAGGACAGATCCAATACAGGTCAGCTACTCTTACAAGTGACTCATATAAAAAATGTTAGGACAGTTTACCTAAGCCAAAGGCAAGGCGGCAGGTACCTGGATGAGTTCAATTTATGACCACTTAATCCCTAACAGACCTTTAAGAATGGTCAATTTCAGCCCTTGATACGGTATCAAGGCCAAGACCGAAATATCAAGGCCAAAACATCAAAAAAGGGGGCTACGCCCCTAAAGGGGGGTCAAAAAAAGGGGGAGGTAAGTACAACGGTTGCTACGCAACTGTTTGGCGCACCCCTCTCCGAAGGGGTGCAAAAATCAAGGTCTCAAAAAGCTACAAGGCCAAAATTAGGGCTAGGGGTAAAAAGGTCAGGTGGGGTAAAAGAGTCGTCGAACGGAATCCCCTCCATACTACTTTCATGCGTGCGTGACCTTCCGCACAACACTGAGAAGTTAAGAGCGCTCTTATTGCGAAACGCCGTTGAGTGAGTAGCCGTTATTGCGAGTCGCTACTGTATATATACTATTACCTATGATAGTAGTTTATATATAATATATATATTATATTATAATTACTATATATAATAAATATATAATATAATATATATATATATATATATATATATATATTTATAGTATATAATATCATATATATATATATAATGCGGGATAAAGAAATACATACATATTAGTATATATATATTAATAATATTATATATAGTATATATTATATATAATTAATATATATATATAATATATATATATATATATACTATATATATATATATATAATTATAATATATAATATGATATATAACACATATATATAATATTATTAATTAGAATATTATAGTATATACTAATAGTATATTATGATATATATTATATATATATATATAATATATATTTATATATAAATTAATATTTATATCTATATATATATATATAATATATATATCTATATATAATATATAATATTTATATTATATATATATATATATAATATATATATATGTATAATATATATATATAATATATATAATATAATAATATATAATATATATATATATATATATAATTAATATATTATATATATATATAATATTATATAATATATATATAATATAGTAAAGTATATTATATATATATATATATAAATATATATATAATATATAATATATATATATATATATAATATATAATATATATATATATATATATAATATTATATATTTATATATATAATATATATATATATATATATAATTATAAATATAATATATATATATATATATATATATTATCTAGTAATATAATATATATATAATATATATATAAATATATATATATATATTATTATATATCTATATATATTATATTAGTATAGTATAATATATATAGATAATAATATTATATATCATTATATATTATATATAATATATTATATTATATATATAGGGAAAGTGTCATGTTCCTATATAAATAATATAACGTCCTTAATATATCTATATATATAATAATTATATATATATATATATACTCAAGGCGCGGCTCGTCCTAAAATATATTGGTAGTTGCATTTTACATTTTACTCACACACACAAATATAGTATGATATTATATATATATATATACTATATATATATATTATATTATAGTATATATATATATACTATATAATATATAATAATATACTATATATATATAGTATATATATATATATATATAAATATATATAGAATATATATATATATTATAATAATATATATTATAATATAGTATATATAAATATATATTATATTATATATATATATATATATATATATATATATATAGTATATATATATATATAATATATATATATATATATATTATATAATATTATTATATAATTATAGTACTTAAATATATGTGTGTGTGTTGTGTGTGTGGTGTGTGGTGTGTGTGTGTGTGTGTGTGTGTGTGTGTGTGTGTTCAAAAAAGAGAGCGATTGGATGACTTTAAAGCATTGAATTAGAAAAATTAAAAAAAAAATACAATATTTTTAAAAAGTTATGTAACTTACTTACAATTTAATTTAAAAAGAAAGTCCAAATTTATCAATCACCGTTATTATAAAATCTTGTATGCCCATATTAAAGTCTTTCTCGATCGAACGAGCATTGCTAAGGCGGAGAGTCTTTCTTACCCCATGGTGTTTCTAGAAAGGTTTAAATCCTTTTTAAAGTAGAAAACAGCGCCTGCTTAGGACGTGTCATTTTATGTATAAAACTGAAAATAGTTTTCAACACTTTCACTTAAAAGTGGCTTCCAGTGATTTCAGTAATGGCATCAAAATAAAGCTATGGCTCCAGACATAGAACGAAATTTTTCTAGGCTATATATTAAGAGAGTTCTGTTTTAAGTTTGTTTATTTCAATGAAAGTGAACACTTTACAGGTTTCATTTACATTTTCTCAGGAAAGATGGGATCATACTGAGGAAGAATCATTTCCGGCAGAAATAACGTCAACAATTAAATGTCCTGAGAACGTAACAATCTATCTTTTATCTGACAAAAAATTGAGACACATAGCTCTTAGCCTCTCGATTTAATTCGGAATTCGTTTTCTTCTCTTTTCCAATTTGTGATGTCTTCCTGGGACTTTCCCTTATTAAATAGTAATTTCCACCCAAAATAATTAGTGAATCCTGATACTGAGTGGTCAGTGACGCGCTTTTTTTTGCAGTCGGTCCATAAAATAGTCTAGCGTGAGGCATGATTTATGAAATAAGAAAAGCCAGACTATTTTGAAATTATTACCCTCAATAATTTTAATGTGACCTGACGCAAGGTTAATTGTATTTATGTCTTGAAATTCATCCCCACTTAATATAATATTAAAACATCTTTAGATTTCGTCTAAATTATTTCAAAAACTGTATTCAGATCTTGATATGGAAGTTCCACCTGGTTGAAGATTAAGCGAGGTAGCAAATAGATTTTTGAAGATATTTATCCTCCCCACTATCATATAAAAAGCTTTAACGTAAGCAAAAAATACATATTACAATAAAACCAACACTAAAAACAACACCTTTATATTTTCTCCCCTTACCTACACAAATACATAACTCTGTTAAAAAAATCTTACCAAAGCACCATCATATCACCACTCAATAACCCTCCATTTAAGTACATTCTCAACCTCACACATCATTATAATCCTAACTTCACAATGCATCACAAGATCCTTGCCTTAACTGTAATAGCTCTTATATTGGAGAAACTCATGATCTTAAACGCCGCCTCTATCAACACAAGATATGATCTTTACAGACAACCCACTGCTGCCCTCACCATACATAGAGCCTCCCAAAACCAAACAATAGATATCAACACACCGATGACACCTATGAATTAACATAGACATTTAAAAGCTTTAGACATGATAACGAATGTTTCTGAATAACTGTGTCCACATAACACTTTTTACATACAAAAAAACGACTCTGAAGAACAGTGCCTATCTTAAAGGACAAAAATTACTGCCTCAACTATTTGTTAATAAATTAGTTCCCAAAACTTTCAACATATTACTTGGATTTTTCGATTCTTATTTTAATTAGTGTAATTTTAGAATTTATAATTTAGTTCTTTATGTAACACATCTGACAGAGGGTCTCGTTAAGCTGAAAGTTTAATGTGGAAGAGAGCTCTAACTAAATAAATTAGTACAATACCTTAAAAATTTAAAAAGGATCTTAAAACCCTTCCTTTAGTTCATTTTTACCTTAAAGGCATTTACCATTATAATAATTTATAAATATATTAATATATATATATATGATAGTATATATATATTGACTAATATTCTTGATATATAATTTATATGACTATATGTGTAGACTATATTAGGGATAATAATATATATATATATATATATATATATTATATATATATATATATATATATAGTATATATATATATATATATATTATAATAAATATAATAAGACTAAATATGAATAATACTATATATAATATATACTATATTATATATATAGATATAAGTAAGGCCTTAAATAAATGTAGTAGATCTTGAATAAAAATATATAACAATTAATTTTAAAGTTCCACCTGGTTGAGATTAAGCGAGGTAGCAAAGATTTTTGAAGATGTTATCCTTAAAATTAATTGTTATAGTATTTTATTCAAGATCTACTACATTTATTTAAGGCCTTACTTACCTCTAAATATTTACAAACGTTCAAAGTTTCTAATTATATATATATTATATATGGTATATATATAATATATAGTATATATATAGTATATATATATATATATAATATATAGTATATATATACTATATATATTATGATATTATATAAATAATAATATATATATATATATATATAATAAAGATATAATAATATATATTATATATATATATATATATATAATATATATATATATATAGATATATATATATAATATTATATTATATATATTATAAAATATATATATATATAGTAATATATATAGTAATATATATTATAATTATATATATGGACCTTAAGTTATAAATAAACCATGGTCCTCAAAATAATTTAGTATTGGAAAGGTTGGTAATAATTTTTATATGCAAAATTAAAATTAAAAATGCATTTGCTATAAAAAGAACTTACTTTTTTAATTTTTTGAGCTTCAAATTGATTTATTTTCCAATTCATTTGATTTAATTTTAGTTTATTTCGACGTAATTATTTATTATTTGTGTGCCACAATAAAGTTTTGTATATTATATATCATATATATATATAATATTTTATATACTATATAGTATATATATATATTATATATATATATATATATATTTATATATATATGGTCAGATTTTTTAATTGCCACAGTATTAGCTAGAGACGGCAGGTCCGTACAGTAAAACAAATTTAATATATTGGAATCAGCCGAAAATTCTAGGGATGGGATTGTATAAACTTTCTTTTTTTTTTTTTTTTTTTTTTTTTTTTTTGTTTTTAACTAATTGAATACCCAAGGTTAAACCGCAAAGATGGCAGGAGTCGGGGTCTCTCGGCCTCCGGTGGACGACGTGGGGGACTAATCCCCCCCAGGGGATGGTCTCCGGAACCCCGCTCTTGTATTTGGGTATCGCGGGGGCTCCTCCGCCCATCCCCTCTCGGGGTAATGAAACGTCCCCCCCTCTTCCCCCGTCGCTCGAGCCCTCCCCAAATTTGGTGAAATAGATTTTGTTTTTTTTTGGAAATTTAAATTTGTTTTAGGGGGCTCGAGCCGACGGGGACAGAGGGGGACGAAGTTTCATACCCCGGAGGGGATGGTCGGAGGAACCCCCGCGATACCCAAAGACCAAAGAGCGGGGGTTCCGGAGACCATCCCCGGAGAGGGGGATTAAGTCTCCCCCGTCATCCACCGGGAGACCGAGAGACCCCACTCCTGCCATCTTTGCGGTTTAACCTAGGGTATGTCCTTAGTTTAAAAAAGAAAACAAAATTAAACTTTAAAAAAAAAGAAAAAAAAAAAAAGGTAATCCATCCTTAGAATTTCCGCTGATTCAAATTATATAATTTGTTTTACTGTAGGACCTGCCGTTCTCTATTTACAATACTGTGAGCATTAAAAAATCTGACTATATAATTATATATATATATTATATATAATATATATAATATACTATATAATTATATATAATATAATATAATATAAATAAGTATATAATATATATATATATATATTATACTATATATATATATATATATTATATATATATAAATATATATATATATATATCTAACACTATTGTAAAAACAATAAATAAATAATTTCGTTGAAATAAACAAAGCTCAAAAATATAAAAAAAGCTAAGTTCTTTTAGAGCAAATAATTTTTAATTTTCTTTACCTAAAATAAAAAATTATTACAACCTTTCCAATACTAAATTATTTTGAGGACCATGCGTTTACACATAAGGTCCCTATATATATATATATATATTATATTATATATATAGTATAATATATATATATATATAATATATATATATATATATATATATATACTATAATATAATTATATATAATATAATCATATATATAAAAGAACAAAGTAATTTAAAACCACTAAGAAATAAACAGGTGAATTAAAATTTCTTTAAAAAAATTAAGAAGTTTACGTTTCGAGACTTTAACGCAGTCTCCTCTTCAGAACTAGCAATGGAAAGGAGGAGACTGCGTTAAAGTCTCGTAACGATAACTTCTTAATTTTTTTAAAGAAATTTTATTTTCCCTGTTTATTTCTTAGTGGTTTTAAATTACTTTGTTCTTTACATTAATAGAGTTTGAGTTGAGGTAAAAACTATTTAAATTTATTTGTTATATATATATATATATAAACTTGAACTTTAAATTACAAATTTTTGTAATTGTTTTGATGGAGTTTTTGTAATTGTTTGTTAATGGAGAACTAAATAGTTAAGACTTCCATCAATAGTAATGACTTGTGATTGTTTGTAAATAATTTTTAAATATCTCAAATTGCGTTATTTTAAAAGTGATTGTAAATAATAACTTAGATAAACCCTACTTGGAAATAAATAAATCTTACCGAATGTGATTTCAACATTGTAAACTAAATTGAATACCGATGAAAAGGTTATAATAGTTCTAAGAGATATAAAAGATTATTGTACATTTAACATATTGTTTTCGAGGTGTTTGATTTAATTAAATTAAAGATTGTGTGGAGTCGAAGTACAAACTGGTACTAACTTAACCATTTAAATGAAAAATAGAACCTAAAATTGTTTTGACTATTTCCGTCTTTAAGTTGAAGAAGTGAACTACATATTCGCAATAATTTACTATTATTGTAAGAAAACTCAACAGAATTAAAGATTGTGTGGAGTCGAAGTACAAACTGGTACTAACTTAACCATTTAAATGAAAAATAGAACCTAAAATTGTTTTGACTATTTCCGTCTTTAAGTTGAAGAAGTGAACTACATATTCGCAATAATTTACTATTATTAAGAAAACTCAACAGAAATTAAAGATTGTGTGGAGTCGAATTACAAACTGGTACTAACTTAACCATTTAAATGAAAAATAGAACCTAAAATTGTTTTGACTATTTCCGTCTTTAAGTTGAAGAAGTGAACTACATATTCGCAATAATTTACTATTATTTAGAAAACTCAACAGAATACTCTTCATAATTATATTTCAGCTGGAAGTTCGCCAACAAGTTTGGTGTTACAGAAAATTTATATTATTGAAGTTGTCATCATAATAAAAGTTAGAAATATTTAGTCTAAAGAGTAACTTATAATAACTCTTGACATTTCTTTGGTAAATAGTTCATTTTCGAATCTGATTCTTGAAGACTGGGGTTGTAAACAAATTAATTAATTAAGGAAAAAAAATAAGATTAACAAGTAGTTTATTGATTTTAAAGAATTTTAAATAATTAAATAAAGATTTTAATGGATAAATAAAGTTTTAACGGGGGTAAATTTTAAAGAAAGAAGTAGGGAAAAAAGAAGTGTGGGATTAAATATAAATTGATAGAGTGTAGGTTTTAACTTTTTATATTTTATATTATCATTTTAACCTTTTTATTTATTGTTATTGTTGTATATTTGGTGAGCGGGGTGGTGGCCTTAGGTGTTGGGAAGTGCCTAGGGTGGGGAGTCCCATAAAGCGTGCAGCCTGAGTGTGTATTATATAGAAGAAGGGAAAATGATGGGGAGGAGAGAGTAATTAGGGTGGAATGTATTGAACGTGAGAAGGGGTAAACGAGGATTGAAGAGAGGAAAGTGGGTTAATGTTGAAGAAAAAAGGTTTGGATGTGCTAATGGGTAGACAGAAACAAGCTGAAGGGAAAGAGGGAGATGACTTTTGGAAAATACAAGGTAATGAATATCAGGGGTGAAAGTCGAGATAGGAGGTGCCGAGGAAGGTTGGGGAATATGTTATGGAGCGAAAGAGTGTGGGGATAGGTAAGTGGTTCAACCAAGGTGAGTTTCGGATGATAATGTGGTAAAGTGAAATTCGGGGGGAAATGTGGGTTTTTATGCCATATGCCCATTGAATGGAGCGAGGGAGTAGGAAGAGAAAGATTTGGAGTGAAGTTGAATGAGTGTTGCGGAAGTTTCGGGTAAATGATAAATTGTTGTCTATTTGGGAGATTTGACATGCAGGAGTGGGAAGTGGAGGGTGGTGGGAAGAATAATAGTACCATTTGGGTAGGGGAGAAGGAATGTTTAATGGAGGAAAGTCATGTTAGATGTTGTTTGAAAGAAGAATGATAGTGGGAATACTTGGTTCAAAAAAAGTGAAAACAATCATAAGTATACAGGGAAGAGTGAGATAACGGGGGGAGGGCAGTACTGGATTAAGTGTGTGTAAATGGGAAGGATAGAGGCAGGATTACTAGATGTAAATGTATATAGAGGGGCGGGGAGGGGGATCGGATCACTATTTGGTTGTTGCTAGGATAAGGGTGGGGGAGAGGTGACGGTTAGGGAAAGGAGAAAAAGAAAGGAATAGTATAAGTGATAAAGGTGGAAAAATTGGATGAGACATGTAAGAGGGAGTTTAGGAGGAGTATGGAGGATAGGTGAGGAGAAGTGAGAAGGAACGGAATTGGGAGTGGAAGGGGAGTGACTGAGATTTAAAGAGCAGTATGTTTAAGAGGCTAGAAGGTAAAGTGGAGTAAAAAGGTGGGTGCTAAGCAGAAGGAAAGGGAGTGAATGGTGGAGTGGGGAGGTGAAGGAGGTGGTAAAAAGGAAAAAGGAGGCTTTTGTGAAATGGTTGGGAAGTAGAAGGGAAAGCTGGGAGCAATATAGAAGGGTTAGAGTGGAAAGCAAAGAGGGCGGTGGAGAGGGCGAAGGGAAGAGCAAAAGATGAGTGGTGTAAAAGTGACGGAGAAATTTTGAATCGGGGGAGCAAGATGTTCTGGAAAGAAAGTAAATAAAAAAAGAAGAAAAGGAGGGGTTGGGAGAGGATTAAGGGAGAATGGGGAGTGATAGGAGAAAGGATATGGGTGAGAAGAGGTGGGGAGTATTTAGTGGATTGATTGAATGAAGTGGGTGGGGGAGCGGGGGAAATTTGCAAGAGGTCAGGATGGGGAGTGAAATTGAGAGGGAGGGGAGGTGAGATACATAATTGGACGAATTATTAGGGCCTTGAATAAAGGAAAAAAAAGGGAAGTCGCAGGTCTGGATGTGTGAGAATGAAATGTTGCAGAAGGAGTATTATGGGTGGAGAATGGCGGTATAGATTATAGTAATATTGTTGAATGGAGTGGGGAGGTAACCACAGGTATTGGGATGGTTTTTGGTTCCCCTGTATAAGGAAGGGATAGGATGGAATGTGGGAAATATAGGTATATGTCCTTTAAGTGTGGTAGGGAAAGTGTTATGGGAAAATACTGATTGAGAGATTGAGAGGTTTATACGGATGGGGAAGAATGGGAAGGAACAAGGAGGATTTAGGGAGGGAAGAGTGTGTGTGGACCAAGTGTTTACACTAAAGATCTTGTGGAGAAAGTATAATGAGAGGAAAGGAAAGTGAATGGTGTTTTTAGATTGTAGAGAAGCAAATATAATAAGATTGAAGAGGGTGAATTAGTGTGAGGTGTTGGAGGAAAATGAGTGGGTAAATTAGGTAAAGGTATTTGGGCCTTTTATAGGAATAGTAGATGTGTGTGAAGTGTTAGGACAGGGGAGAGTGAGATGTTTGGGTGGAGAGAATTGAGTGCAGGGTGTGTAAAATGTCGCGTGCTATTTCAATTTATTATGAGAGTGTTTTGCAGAGAATGTGAGGAGGGGAGGGGGGTGACATTGAATGAAGGAATGATAGAAGGGAATGATACATGATACTGTTTGCGGACGATACTGGCCCTGTGGCGAAAAGAACGTGGAATGGGCGGGTAATTGGTGAGGGAGTTTGAGAGAATGTGTGCACAAAAGGGGCTTAAAATAATTCCAGGTAAGAGTAAAGTGTTAGTGTTGAGGAGGAGGAAAGAGAGGAGGGGGCGGGGTTAGAGGTTAGAGTAGGGGGTGTAGAATTGGAAGAAGTAAAGATTTTTAGATATTGGGATGGATTTGGTAATGGGGAGGGAGAAGAGGAGATAGAGCATAGAGTAGGAGAAGGAATGAAGCTTTGAATGGTCTGAGAGAATTATGGAAAGGGGGGCGAATTTATCAAGTAGAAGTTAAGATAAGAAATGTCTGAAAAATTTGTTGTACCAGCGTGTTGTAATGGGTGTGTAAACGTGGGGTTGATATGCCAGGTCCAGGAAGAAGTTTGAAGTATTTGAGATGAAGGGGTTGAAAGCGGTTTGTGGGGTTAGCAGTAAAGGAGAGATAGGAATATTGGGTGTGAGGTGAGAGAGGTGGATTGGAGGAAGGCTGGTGGGAAGAAGCGGAGAAGGGAATGTTTAAGATAGTTATTGGCATTCTAGTGAGAATGGAGGAACAGAGAGTGGTTAGGAGAGTTTGAGGCGGAGGGGAGGGGATTTTTTATTATTATTATGCATTATCATAAATTTAATATTATTAATTATTATTATAATTAATAATTATTATTAATAATATTTATTAATATTTATTATTATTAATATATTATATTCAATTATTATTATTATTACTTATATAAATTATTATTTATATTATCTTATTTATTATTAGAGTAGCCTTGATATGATATTATTATTATTATTATTTATTATTATTATTATTATTTAATTTATATTATTATATTATTATTATCAGTTATTATTATTTATTATTAATATCATTATTATTATGAATTATTATTATTATTATTATTATTGAATTATTATTATATATTATTATGTTATTATTATGTATTATTATTATTATTATTATATTATTATATATTATATTATTATTAATAATATTATTATTAATTATGTTATTATTATTATTATTATTATTATTATTAATTATCTATTATTATTATTATATTATTATTATTATTATTATTATTATTTATTATTATTATTATTATTTATTATTATTATACAAATTCAATTTTAATAAAATAAGAAACAAAAAATTAAAATTTTGGGGTTGGATAGGGTTTGTATGGGGTATGACGTAATTGTGAGGGATGGGGGAAAGCTTGGAAGGGTAAAATTTGTCGCCAATTGCCCTACTTTACAAGATATAAATATACCATTATCATATATATATATATTATAATATTATATATATAGTATATATATAAATATATATAATATAATATATATATATATATATATATATATATATATATATATATATAATATTATAATTATATTATATATATATATATAATATATATATATATATATAATAACTATATATATAATACTATATTATATATATTATATATATATATATATCATAAATATATTATATATATAATATATATATATATATAAGTAATATATATATATAGTATATATAATAGTCACAGCATAGAACGATAATTACAATTCAATACAGTACTTCAATATCACGATTTCAAATTCACTATACTATACCGGCTTAGTATTATTCTTAATTATTATTCTTATGTATAGGCTTATACAGTATATAATATAAATTGCATATAAATAATCTACATATAAGCCTCCTTATATACAATTTCAATATAAAATTCATATACTACTTTTTAAATATATTAATAATATTACTAGATAAAAAATAGTGTAAACTAACAGTACACACTTGCAAGCCGGCGACGAAGACTTAATATAAATTTTTTTTTTTAAAACTACGAATTCCTTGTAATATCGTTCATTTTTTCAAAATCGTGAGTGAAGCATACCTTGCAACGAAGTTTTACCTATATAGCTAATGTTAAATCAATTAAAACTTTGTCAAAATATTTCGTTCATTAGCATGAGGATATTCGTTTTAAAAAGTTGCATTATTATTGCAACGATAATAGAGTCAACGCCTTATTGTAGACGCGTTATAATATATATAATATATATATATATATAGTATATATATTTAAAAAAAATTTACTTTTAATGAAAAACATAGACCCCATTAAAGATTATAAAAATAATAAAAAACAAAAATCACCCATTTAAATATAACTGATATTACCAAGTTAAGAATAGTGTCGTTGCAGTCAAACATGTGCAACGAAGGCAGAGCCATCCACTGAGATATATATATACATATATAATATATATAATATATATATAAATATAATATTATATATATCTATATATATATATTCTATTATATATATATTTATATAATATGGAAGTCTATTCACCTCTAATCTACCTTTACTATATTTTCGTTGGGATTAAGCAATTTATTATAATAATAACAAATAATTATATTATTTATTATTATTGATCATTATTATATTAATATTATTATTATTAATTATATTATTATTGATTATATTATTGATTATTATTATTATTATGATTATTATTATTATTATATATTATTATAATTATTAATTATTATCTATTATATATTATTAGTATTATTATATATTAATTATATTATTATATATTAGTATTATTATTATATAAATATTATTGTTT
The DNA here is from genome assembly GCA_015478945.1 of Trachelipus rathkii. Taxonomy (NCBI): domain Eukaryota; kingdom Metazoa; phylum Arthropoda; class Malacostraca; order Isopoda; family Trachelipodidae; genus Trachelipus; species Trachelipus rathkii. The sequence goes on along the minus strand of JABUQX010048873.1, from coordinate 15,472 downwards.
TGCTATTATTATTATTATTAATTATTATTATTGTTTTTGCATTAATTTATTTATTATTATTATTATTATTATTATTATCTATTAAATTATTTAATATTATTCTTATATTATTATATATATTATATTATTATTATTAATTATATTATTATTTATTATTGTTGTTATTTATATTATAATGTATTAATATTTTATTATATTGTTATATATAATAATTTTATTATAAAATTATAAATTTTAAAAATATTTTATTATTATTATTATTAAGAGAATTATTATTATTCAGCGTATTATTAATTATTAATATTTTCAATTATTTTTCATTATTTTTATTGATTTTAATTAATTATATTTAATATTCTTCGTTATTATTATTAATTATTATTATTACTATTATTATTGATTAATTAATATTATTATTATTATTATAGAGTAGTTAAGTAGTAGTAGTAGTAGTAGTAGTAGTAGTAGTAGTAGTAGTAGTAGCAATAACAGTAGTATAGAAAATGTTTATTATTATTATTAATTATTATTATTATTATTATTATTATTATTATTATTATATTATTATTATTATTATTATTATTATTATTATTATTATTATTATTATTATTATTATTATTATTATTACTAGACCCTTTAATGCTGGAACTTAAAGAGAAGTTATAGTTTAATATAGTTTTAAAGAAGTTTTTATACATTTTCACACACATTTGAATGGTGCATTTCATCTTATAATTTTTCTTGGGAACTGATCAAAGGTTTGCTCCGGACACTGCTGTTGGAGGTCATGAAAAATAAGGTTCTGTCAAACACATTTAAATTTTTAAATATTTATCATTATTTATCTTCCAGAATTGTAAGGGATTAGCTCCACTTGAAACTCTTTTATTAAAACGCCAGTAAAACATTTTATCATTATTATTTTGCACTTCATTCATTGTCACTAATTGATGAGGAGAGAAAATTCATTGCGTCAGTTAGAGTTGAATCGGTTTATGTTTCATTTTCTTATTTTCAGTGCTGGTTTTAAAACAATTTTTCGGCGATTCTTCTTATGCAACTGCGATTTCTTTGGTTGGATTTGAAATTAATTGTACAATATCATATTTAGCTATTGTCATAAAGGAAAATTGGGTGAAAACTAGAATTTATACACTTAGATTCTATAAAATCAAACTTCATGTCCATTCACTTTTAAACGTTCCTTTAATCTAAGTTATATTATGCAGTGTGTCATCTGTATTATAACATGAATCATCACATTTGCTATTGATCCATTAAACTTTTTGAGACAGTCTGATATGTAAAAGAATTTATAAACTATAAATGGTTAATATATTTTTTAATATACGCTGTAAAGCAGCTATATTATGATTTAACTGAATATTTTTTCTCTCCCGGAAATCAGGACCAAAACATCTTAAGAATTCAAACAGGTAGACAGTATTAGATAATCTAAAATTATATTAAATATATTAAGGATCATTGTCTTAAATTATTAAACTAAATTTTTAATATATTTTATAAAATTATCTCTCTTTCTCTAGGCCTCCCTCTATCTATTATTCACTCCAGTTTCTCTTACGTTATACGACTCTGTCTCTCTGTTTCCTTAAACGATTCGCACATATAAAATAAATAGTTCTCTGTTTATTATTAATTTCTCAGTTTATACTACTGATATTCGGCCTTGAGAAAGGTTCTGGCCCTCAGTCCCAGCGCGTGACTACATTTCATTTTATATCGTTTAAAGGAATATGAATAAAATAAATAATTAAATAATAATAATAATAATCAATAATAATTAATAACTTTAATAATAATAAAAATAAAATTACCTAATTAATAACCAGGATAGATAACATTAAAAATAATTAATGAAATAATAATTAATTTAATAATAATAAATAAATACAATTCTAACTTAAAAATATATAATAAATAATAAAATATTATTTATGATTTCATTTATCTTCACTTTACGAGCTTTCAAATGTTGATATTACTCTCATTAATAATATTGAATTATAAGATGATTTTTATTTATTTATTATATATATTTAATGGATACACATACCTATATTATTATTTATTTCGTTATTTATTAATTTTTATTATTTATCTATGATTATTATGTATTATTATTTATTTATAGTATTATATATTTTATTATGGTATATTTATTGACAAACAATTTACATGCTGGTGTGAAATTATTTCTTGTAACCGCCATATAATACTTTCTCTCTTATGATATTTAATATAGTATATATTATAATATATTATATATAGTATTATATCAAGTTCAGCTTCAATATATATATATATAGATATCTATTGAATATATATTAATTCTTCGATATAAATATATATATATATACTATGATATACTCATAATAAGTATTATATATATATATAAAAATATATATAGCTATGCTAGGCGACCGTGGGCCCCTCCTGGAAGTAAGCAAAATGGTAGGCCGTGCACTCGGATGCGCCCCTTTACAAAAAGAAGGTGTAGTGAAATTTCTTCTTGTTAGTATTTTTCTATTTTATTTAATATACAATGATTTAATACATAAAATTCAAAACATTCTTAACATGCATCTCAATCGACAGCCACAAACAAATGTTCAATTTCCTATTGTTCAAAAAAGCTCAAAAAGTTTTGTGGTGGCTTCTCGGCTTTTCTCCGGCTCCAGCTTTATTGGACTTCCCTCTTAAATACTGTGAAACTTGGGTTTTTTAAAGATCGGATACGGTACATTCGTGCGTTTTCTCCATTTTTAATTGGAAAGTAAAATGATTAGATTAGGTTCTCTTTTTTACTTGAAATTTCTAAAATTCTGCTTTTTTTTTACGGGGGACTTTCCCTCATATCAGTTTTAGGATATGACCTGTCTACGTCCTGAGGGAGAGGGTCTCTACTCTCTCCTCTCTCTCTCTCTACTCTCTCTCTCTCTCTCTCTCTCTCTCTCTTCTCTAACTCATCGTCTCTCTCTCTCTCTCTCTCTAACGTCAGCTTCATTCTCTCTCATCCTCTCTCCTATTCCCTCTCTCTCTCGCTCTCAATCTCTCTCTCTCTCTAACATCCTCTTACCAGTTCTCCTCTCTCTCTCTCTCTACTTCTCTCCCTTCTCTCTCCTCTCTACTCTCTCTCATCTCTCTCTCTTCCATCTCTCTCTCGTCTCTCTCTCTCGTCTTTACTCTCTCTCTCTCTCTCCTTCTCTTCTCTCTCTCTCTCTTTCTCTCTCATCATTCTACCTCTGATCAATATCTCTTCATTTCTTTTTTTCCTTTCTTTTTTTTATATTAATATAATTATATACTATATATATATTATATATATATACCTACCATATATAACATAATATAACCGTATAAAAATACGATATAATATATACTAGCATAATATAGTTATAATAAATATATTATACTATATAGAATTTACTAATATAATATTTATATATATATATATAACAAATATATATATATATGTATATAGTAAATATATAATATATAATATAATTATATATAATATATTATATTATATATATAATAGCCATATATATAATTATATTTAGTAATATAATAATATAAGTAATATAGTATATATATTTTATAAATATATATATAATTATATATAGATAATAAATATATAATAATATACTATATATATATATTATATATAAGTTATAATTAAAAATTAAAGCCTGCTACCCTGGAGAGACAAGTCACGGCACGAGCAACAATGATAAATATAATAAATAATATAATAGTATATATATAAATATATATATTAATCTAATAATAGTACTTAGTATATATATATATATATAAAATATATAAATATATACTAATATAAATATATATTATATATATAATATATATATGTAATATAATTATTATATATATATTCATATATTTATATATATAGTTAATAATATATATATTATATATAAAGATCTAAATATATAAATATATAAATTTATATTAATTATATATTATAATACTATATATAAATATTAAATAATATATATAATATTATATATTATATATTACTATATAATAACTTAAATATAATTAATATATATTATATATTATATATGATTATAATGAACCAAGCCTATGCTTAAGGGAATAGTCCTGCTCCATATCAAACAAATTAATAAAATATACACAATCTTCAATGAAATGTCCAATATATGAAACATGGATACATAAAAAAAACCTGTTCTTTCTTTTTAATCCTAATCTGGCCCAAACCATACATGTTCCTGCGCTAAACGCAACCCTGCAACAATCAGTATTACCGAAAACATCAACAAAAACAAAACATAAAACCATATCAAAATCGTGTAAATTAACATTAATAAACACTCAGAAAAACAAACCTTCCTCACAAAATAAAATATCCATTATCATTATTTCTGTAAGCACAAAAAACAGTAAATACACACATAAAAAAACGCCTTTCAATATACATGACTCTGTATACGGCAAATCAACATCCAGCTAAATAAATATACACACTTCTTACGTTAATAAAAATTAGCATTATCTTCTACTATAACACCACAAATCACATCATAAATCTTAGAGCGATCAATCAACGAATCATCTACAGTACCTAAATATTAAATATTAAATCTTTAAAATATTCGTAAACAGATCCCATCATAACATTATAAATCTTTACATTCCCCATCATATCTCTATAAACAACCTCAATAATTACAAACTAAATCTATTACCCATTAGCGTAATTAGTAATTTAATTGTCAGCGAAAACTTCAGTGCCGACCTCTCAGCCTGGTTCCAAGATTATTCTACAGGCCCCATAGGAATACATACCCTAATGAACTTGAAAATTTGCAAATTCTAAATTACAAAAATTTATACACACTTTTCCCTCACCAATCTGATCAGAACCTCAGCTCCAGACTTAACACTCTTGTCATCTTCATTATACCCAAAACTAATATAAAACTTAGAAATAAACATTTCATTAAAATATCATACACGACAACCCAACCAACACATCCCAATAAAATCACCAGTTACACCACAAACTACAGCAAAGCAAACTAGACAAATTTAGCACACACCACATTGAAACCCATCATGATGCAATAGGAAATAGCAGACCCTAAATCTCTTAACACAACCATGACGAAACAATACAAAAAAGCATCCAGCTCACACATACAGAAATAATACAGGAAAAATTGCAACCCCCCTAAACTTCACCATGGATATGCGCGAAGTAATCAAACAAAGAAACAAGACAACAAACCTAGACAACGCAAATAAACAATCTTAAAACAAAAAATTCCACTTTGATAGCAACAGCTCACAAGTAAATCAATTCAAAAAAACTCCTACAAAAACTTTATCAAACCCGAAAAATCAAATAACATGGCAAGTCTTCAGAGAATCACGCAACTCCCAAAACAATCCCTCAATCCTAAATAAAACACTAAAATAAAACAATAGGAATACCCCCCCCCACTCCAAACAATACTGCAATATACTCCCCCAACACTACTTAAACATTTCTTGCAAGTCAACACAACACAACAATTGGAAAATCACAAGACGAAAAACAGATGTGGTTTGAACATAACCCACCCCAAATCTTTACCACTCAAGACACTAGAACAATGGATCAAATCACTCTAAAACTCCTTAGCCACAGGTCCATGAAATATACCATATATACATCTAAAACACGTAGGACCCAGAGTTATCCACCACCTGTCCGAAATGTACAAAAAAATAATTTTAATTCAACTGCATCTTCACAACAAGAAATTACTCAAATAAGTCACACATTACACAAAATCCCATCCTTTTTCACTGCCCTTACACACATAAAACTACACTCAACAACTAGAAACCTTACTCATTTGGCACCCACTTCACTTACTGAGCTCACATTCACCATATAATAAACACAGCAAACAGAAAATTAAACACACAACCCACCCTTTCTCAAAAGGAATTATTAATCAGTAAGGTACCCACTGATACCTCCTCAGCATACAAGCAGGTTATAAGATCTAACTTAAAGTGAAAATCCTTATCATGATACCCTACTACAACCCAATCAAACTCCCAAAACTCTAGAACTCAACTAAAACCAGGGATGTAGAGCGGGTATTTTTTTTGGGCAGGCGGGCACCAGCATATTAAAATAATATCGCGTTTGGCTGCGGCTCCAAAGCCCAATTAATTTCTAGTAAAAAAATTATTTTGATTTGTCTCTGCGAATTTGCTTGGCTCCTGTCTCGACTCAGAAGCTCTGACTAAAACAACCTTATTTCAATAACTACACGAAGAAACAAAAATTAGCCAACCAAGGAACCACTTAGACGTGCTTACATATACATATTTACTCTATCACACTAAATCTTTCATAGTGGTACTAAAGCTGTTTACAAAATAATACAAAAAGATGATCCAAAATCCCAACCCTAATACCTGTCCCATATTGCTCCAACAATTTCAACTAAATTCCCCCATTCCCCCACTAAGCAACATCACATTAAACAAACGCATTGATGCAGTCATCAGTTAAATTTCCTTGACAACCGTCAACCAAACAATTTTATCAACACGCACCCATCATATATAAACCAACACCCAAAACATTCTTCCATGCAAAACTCAAATATCACTTGCCAAACTGAGCTTAGGTCACCACTCAAACTTACAAACATATAAACACAGATTTAATATAAATAAAACGTCGTCTCCTTCATGATTGAGATGCCTCATCGAGCCTCAAACAACAGAAAAACATCTTCAGAGTTTTAAATCCCTCATCCAACACCTTACACAATTGCAAATCACCTCTTTGTAGATGTGACGGGCTTCCCGGCTACACTTCTCTGCCCCCAAAAAATATTGGGCCGGATTTGTGAAAAAGTAAAAGTAAAGTAAAATTAAAAGTTCATATAATATAATATATATAAAGTACTATAATAGTAATATACTATATAATTTATATATAATATAATATATAAAGTAAATATATGTATTGTGACCCCCTAATAATATAATGAGCATATATTTAATGATCTATAACCTACTAATACAGATATATATTAAAGTATATATGAAATATTACTCTCGTATATATATATTATATATAATATAATAATATTAATATCAATGGTAATTATACTAATATATAATAAAACTACATAATATGTATGCATACGAAGGATCGATCCATAGGCGTAATGCACGTAGCGCTGACGCAATCTCGTATATAATATATATAGTATATCATTCGTCTGAATATATTATAATATAATTTATAGTAAAATAATTATATAATATATAATTAACTATATATACTATACTTACTAATAATATATACTACTACGATAACTATATATACCTATATATAATATATAAGGTTTTTCGATTAGTGTGTGGTGAAAGAAATGTTGCTTCTAATGAACATCCTTTATTATTTATCAAATTAACTTCCCCATTCATGACATATGTTATTCATTAGCATTAATCTAATTAAAAAGTCTAGTGTTATTATTTATTAATAACTTCATTAATATAATTCTTCTAATTATTATTATTATTATTATTATTATTATCTATTATTACATTATTAGTGGCGTTAATCTCATTCCTCTCTATTGACTTCACAGTATTCTTCTGTCGTATGCATTAAATTATTAAATTATTATTATTAAATCATTACTTATTATGTATAGATTTATTCATGTATTATTAAATATCTATTAATTATATTATCTATAGTATTTAATAATCTATAAATGATTATTATTATCTATTATAATTTTAAAAAGTAATTTGGTTTTGACTCTTAGAGAAAAGCGAATATAAAGGTTGGGTAATTTGAACCCCATTATGTGTTTCAATAGCTATTCAGTGTACATCAGTGTTCCTCAACAGCTTTTCCACGGAGAAAAACCAATTCACCAAGAAATTCGAAAGGTTCAGATAAAATGGCCAGCCCGCATTTATTTTAAGAGTAAAATTTAGAACCATAAGTCGAAATACTTTTCTACTAAAAGTAGAATAGAATATTCAAGTCTTCATAAAGTATCAATGAAGGTAGGTGCTAGTACCGCTTGGAATCTAGGTAGGTACTAGTACCGTTTTCAATGAAAGTTGGTATTAGTACTGTTTGCATTGAAGGTAGGGTTTAGTATCGTTTGCAATGCAGGTAGGTATTAGTACCGTTTACAATGAAGGTAGGTGTTAGAACCGTTGTTATGGTGTATCCAGTTATGCAATGGTTAGGTGCTAGTGGACTAACTCAAGTTCTATTTTTACAATGGATACAATCCTATTAAGTCCGGTTCGACAAGTCTGAGTCGAATTTACTCTGTTTTTATGCAAAGATATTTATATACGGCTATAGTATTAGTTATAGTTTTTACCAAATGATAACGTGTAAATATTAGTGTATACCGTTTCTTGGCAAATGCAATGCTCCTCGCTAGACGCGGTGTTTATAATACTCCCGGTTGAGTTTCAGGGTTTAGATTTAGGTATGGGGTATTACCGGTTCAATGAAGGTTTGCTCTCTTTATGAGGTGCTGGGTGATTAGTACGGTGGAGTTGCATATGGTAAGTAAGAAAGCCTCCATAAGGCCGCCAGAGAGGGGGTGCGATGGTGTAGTAAGCTTTTGCTATATAACCTAAATTGATAAATACTGGGTTTAAGTAGTATAACCTACGCGTCGCTCCGTATATGATTATACAATGAAAGCTTATAATGGGTGTTTACGCCCACACCGTTTTGCCAAATCGACCCCCATGCGTTGTCTTGATGCTTGGTTTATAAATCTTGTGTCAATAGATATTACCAGTGAGTTATGCAATGAACGGTAATGGTAGGAGATTTTTAGAATACCGGTAATCTTACAATGGTAACGGTATTAATTATGTATTATATTAACAATTTCCAGTCGTCGAAAGATATGGGTATTGCTTATGTCAGTATCGTTTGCATATAAAGGTTAAGGTACCGTTTGTTGCAACATGCATTATTTGTATCGAACAAGAATTTTTCTCGACAGTTGATATAAAATTAAAACTCAGTTTTATGATGGGTATAGGGTTCCACCATTCTTCACCTTCCTACCTCGTGTCATAACTTTAAGAAAATACTTTGTTAAAAAGATGGGATTGCTGTGTAATTTCTACGCTCTCTGCTATAATGGTGGTTAAAAATGGCTCTCAAAACAATATCCATTTCATCCAAAACATTTTCTTTTTATGGTATAGGTTGCTATTAGTGTTTATAAATGTCTTATTGTGTTTAATAACCACAACTCTAAGCGTGTGAGAGTTTATATAGTAAACTAACTATGCAAACCTTGAGTTAGCAAAATCTAAAGTTTACCTTAAACTGTACCTGTAAACAGGTAACTTTATGTCTTTTAACAAAACTGTTAACAATGGTCAGTAAGTATTATAATAATGGATCAAAATAATTGCTGACATTGTAAATCTAATTCTAATATATATATTATTATCAATATATTTATAATATGTAAATATGATATATATATATTTACTAGTATATATATATAATAGTATAATTATACTAGCCGTAATTACGTATATTAACTCAATCATTGCTCATATAAATCGAGTATATATTATATATTTAATTATATAATAATTATAATCTATATATATATATATATATATATTATATATATATATATATATATAATTAATATAAATATATATAATATATAATATATAATAATAGTATATATAATGTGGTTATATATATTTTTATTATATATATAGTATATATATTATTTAATATCATAGATATAATATTTATATATATATAAATAACTAATGTATTTATATATATATATATTTTATTAATTATATATTATATATAATATTATATATATATATAAATATATTATATATATAATATATATATAATATATATATGTATATATATAATATCTATATATTATATATATATATATATTTATATATATATTATTATATATATTATATATATTAATATTATATATATGTATTATATATATATATATATTATATATATATTATAGTATATTTATATATAATATAATTTATATATAATATTATAATATATATATTTTATATTATATATATATTTGTATTTATATATATTATAATCTATTTATATTTTTAATTAATATATATATATATATGTATATCAATATTTTAATATTATAATATGTATATTTATAAATATATATTATATTATATATATATATATATATATATATATATTATATTTAATTATATTAATCTTTATATTAATATTTAATTATATTATATATATATATAAATATATAATATATAAATATATATATATTATATATATAATAAATCCCCTCTCCGTAAACAACGGCTCTTTATAATAATAACGTACACTAGCTGTTCTTTTTAATTGTAAGCTAGTGACGACTCCAAAAACTAAAGGGCACCTGGGTCACCAAAAATAACTAGTAAGCCCCACTATATATGAGAGTCAGGATACATTTCTACCTAATGCGGCATTATTGATGTAATAACTTCAATATCGATTCAATTTAAATATTTTGGTCAGGATAGAATATTCTTAACATTGTTCCAAATATATATATTATATATATATTTATATATATATATATATTATATTAATATAATATATATATATTAATTAATATGTATTCTACGTTAAATAGAGTATAATAATATTATATATATATATGAATAATATTATTATATTATATATATAATATATTTATATAATATATAATATATAATATAATAAAATAATATATTCTCAGATTAAATATTAATAATAATATATATATTATATTAATATTATAATATAATATTATAAAGTAATATATTTTAATTAATTTATATATAATTAATATATACTATATGAGTTATTATTATAATTATATATTTTATAAATATTATATATATATTATATTTTATATATTATATATTATATTTATATGATATATAATATAATATTATAAATATAATCATGTAACTTATATTATATTATATATATATTTATTTATATATATATATATAAATGATTATTATTATATATATATTTCAGATATATTTCATATATCTAAAACATTGAAATTTTTTAAAAATATTAAGCAAATATATATATATATAATATAATATAATATATATAGTAATAATATATATATATTATTATATAATATTAGTTACTATATACTTACTATTAATATTTTTATATAATATAATTATATATATGTAATATTAAGTCAATGCGTTCAGATTGTCCGTCTATAATATGTATTCTCATAAAAACTATTAATTTGTCCTATCAGAATAATAACCTGTCTATGGAGAATAACCATTGCTTGGAAGCTGGATCCAAAATTTTCAGTGCTGAATAATGATAAATAAAAATAAAAAAATAAAAAAAAATTAATATAAATCATAAAATAAAATAATAAACAAATTATTATCTTATCAAAAAAACACACTGATAATATAAGCTTAACAATGCGAAAGGAATATCATTTTTGACGTGGAATCCTGTGCTAAAGATTTTCACATATGCGAGAAGACAGTGTGTTATAAACAATATAAATATAAAAAATTAAAAAAAAAAGACTATTATTTGATCGGTATTATTAATATCAGCGTGTTCACTATTACAGTAATATGATTACGCCAAGGCGCTCATATTTTAGAGACCTTGTTTACATTGTGTACGTTCGCTGTCGTCTAACACTTACAGAATAGAATCTCGTGGCTGCTCATATAATACATATCTCTATTCTTTATTATTATTACATAATTTTTTATATTTTTTATTAAATCTAACAGATCAAAGATGGCGAACGTAAATCACAGATACCCGATAAAGCGATACACTTACTACAAATGGTGGGCAAGCGGACGCCCTTAGTGAGTCCCTCAAACGCGGACGCGCCGCCACAGGCATTTTCGGCATCAGGACGCTATTCTGGGCGGCGCGATGACTGCTGCGCGGTGATCTGCTCGGCCACCTGATTTGGTATCTATAGCTCTATCTTACTGTTAACGGGGAAATACAACTACTGAGTGGTATGAGTATATATATCCCCCCCTCTCCGGGGAAGGGTTTCTTCTGCGAGACTTATCCGCCCCACGTCTCCTTACACTATAGCCCATGCGTTGGTTATCATCTTTGTGGAGAGGGTGTAGATCTGCTTGGATGTTCACATACCAATAAGTATCGTCTACCTCCCTCTACCGGGTCGCTGGTTCATGCGAAAAACATCCTACTCCCCATAGTGTATTCCCTGATACGCGCTACAAGAAGGCCTGGACGAACTTCCCCTACGCGTTGTTCTTACCTCAATATAATGTCCAATAACAATTTTTAATTAATCATTAGGAAACGTCTACAAAGGAGTAATCTGAATTTAATTTTTACTTAAATCGCAGAAAATCCACGCAAAAACCCAATAAAGAGGTGGTACTCTATAATATCACACCGCGAAACAGTCCGGGCGAGAGAGAGAGAACCGCGCCAGCCGTGCTCTAAACGTCTCGAATCAGTCCTCATCTCTTTGTATTAACCCATTACCGTCTTATACAGCATTAATGGTGTTTTTATTTTTTATCCTACCCTCGCTTACTATCTGACCTCTTATAGCAACATATGTAAGAAGCCAATCATATGCGTGATACATAGAGTACCTGGTCCTCTGTGTGCTGCGCCCATATGACGACTCGATCCTCGCAACATTAACATTGCATATATACAACATTCCTTCGCATGTGTATTCAGACTTATGCTGTACAGAGATGCTTTATATATATTTGAATACTTAATATTTTACTTTTTAGTAATTGTTATTGCATTTGTTGAATGTATGTATATTGATTTTATTTATATTTTACAATTTATTTATCTAGTACTATATCTCTATATTATTCATATAATTACCCACCTTTGTGAAGATTATTGTTCAAGCATAAGCCTCAGTCATGTTTGTGCCTCCACAACAGTCTATGCAGAGTACATCATAACGGGTGTAGGATTAGGTTTAGTAGTCTCCACTGCTCACTTAGGGTATAGTTAGGTTAGGTTAGGTTAGTAATCCATTCCATTCTCTCTATGGTTTTGCAGGGCTCAGCCTAAAACAAAAATTTTGTGGATAATCCTTATAAAATACCATGCATAATAATAAAAATAAAATTAATATGAATATTACATTATATTAATATTAATATATATAAAAATATAATACTCGGTAACAAGACCCTTTTTCATTATTACCACTCACTCGCCTCCCTCGTCTTAAATTTATATTCAGGTATTTTTCTATATAAAATTATTGTGAGTTTTTAAAATAGAAGTGTTAGAAATTACGTAAGAGATTAACCATAATAACACTAATACCCACTAAACCTAACTTAAAGCCTAAATAATTATAAACCTCACCTAACTACACTAATACCTAAACCTTAATGTCTTACGCAAAGTTACCCTTTGAGCACAAATCAACTGCTTATATACTGCCTTAACTCAATAATAATAATTAAAAATAATAATAAATAATTAGACTATCTACTCTCGTTGGCTATCCACCTATATAGCTTATAATAATACTAATAAATAAATAATATAACAGAATTAAAATAATAATATATATTAAATTATAATACCATCCAATCCCATAATAAGTGTGTGTGAGTAAGTAATTAATCCCTTATTATTAATTATAATTTTTAATTAAAAATTATAATCTAATGCTAATCAGCCCCAAAAGAAAATTAGATTAGATTAAATAATTAAATGCAATAATAATAATAATCACTAATATAAAAGTAATAAAATCATTCATAAAAATATTTTATAAACTACTGTACTCGAATAATATATAAAATAACTGTAGATAATCAATAATTATTATATATAATAAAGCTTTTTTACACAAACATCAGCAAGTGAGGATAATAAACAAAAGAAGAAAGCAAATGAAGAATATGGAGAGAGGGGAAGAATTCTGTGCAAAAGGTCTGATGAAACAGTTCAAAGTTATATTGATGTTACGTTGTTAGAAATCAAGAGCTCCTGTAGAATTAGAAAGTCTTGCTCAACAATATAAACTTCAAGTTCAGATTGGAGTCTCAGAGATGTTAAAAATGGTTTTAATAAACAGGATATATTAGTCTTTTTTAAATGCGACTCAATACTCAGTAGCTTTTAATAAGATTCGTGAGTAGATTGGAAGCAAAAATGTTAACGATCTTAACTGCTTTCCCATCTCACAAACATACAATCGCTTCCCTCAATTAATCGGTAGTATCCATTATGGTGTAAACGATTTACATAATTTCTAAATCTAGAAACATAATCTAATTGTGAGTTGTCTCCCTCACAGAGCTGTGGTGTTGTAGTGTGAGATACTACGTGACGAAGAAATATATCTTGATGAACCTTTAAATGTATGAGAAACAATCTAGAGATAGATAAATCATCTCGGCGATGTTGCGATTTATTTTGCGCGGAAAAACGGGGAAAGTATGCGCCAAAATAACAGTAGGATCGAGGTCTAACTAGATAGTTTGCAAACCTCCTGCTTCTCGTTGTTGTTCCTCCTATAGTTTTGCTGTTCCGTTCATCGCAAAATGTTTTTCAAAGACACAGATCCTCGAACAAAGATGGTCTCTCTATGTTCAAAATCCAGATGCGTATAATGAGAATAATCATTGAATGTAATAAATCGCATTTTGTTTATAACAGTCTTTAGAAACGTCTCCCATAATTTACAATCTAATGACCAGGAAGAGCCTTCCTACTAGAGGAGATTGTTAAAAAGAAAAGGTTGGAATTTTAGTGATATTTTCTAAAGAACACTCCAACATTTATGAATAGAATATAAATATATCATGTATCAACCCATTATATATACTATATAGTATTTTATACTTTATATAAGGCTACGGGCTATTATAATTCTATACCTAAAATATCCCAGTATACGATCTAAGGTATCACATCAGCTAACCTATATATAGTACGGTATATGTAACACCTCATACAACATATATATATATACGTGAGATAATTAATATATATATAGTATGCTGACTGAAGTGTTACAAGCTATTTTAATAGAATTATAAATATACTTTACCTCATACTCAATATATTTAAATAATAGTCAATAGATCAATTATAATTAATAAATAAGTCAAAAATAATAATAATATAATTAATCAACCATACAATACTGGAGTCAATTACGCGGATGAGAGAGTGTGGAGTAATACAGTGAGTAATACAGTGAATTTAATAAGCTGAATAATAATATTAATAAAGTAAATCCAAAAATAAGATTATTAATATTATACAAATAATGATAAAATTAATAAATAATTACATGACTCTAATAATAATAAATAATTAATAATAAAATAA
>JABUQX010048872.1:10000-11016 GCA_015478945.1 Trachelipus rathkii | reverse complement strand
TAGAGGTCTCTCTCTACTGCTCTTCGTACTCTCTCTCTCTCCTCTCTCTCTCCTCTCGCTCTCTCTCTCTCTCCTCTTCTCTCTCTCTCTCTCTCTCTCTCCTCTCTCTCTCCCTCTCCCTCTACTCTTCCCCTCTGCTCTCTCTTCATCAAAAATTGAGCTATAACCTTCTTCAAAGTCCAAATGGCCAAATTTTCACGACGCAAATATTATTTTTTTTTTTTTTTTTTTAAAGTTCACACCACGGGCATACCCTATTCTAGAGGGAACTCTCTAGAATTTCTGCCTAGGATCCGACTAGGGAAATCGGACCCCGCCCCTTGCCATGCGACTCGGTCGCTCTACCATTGGAGTCAACGGAGTAATTATTCATTACAAAATTTTTTTCTCCTTACTCTTCCCATTATATACTAATTTTAATATATATTATATATATATTATTGCTTTCTATCGTTAAGTAACAGCAACTGATTCATTGAAGATGTAATACTCGTTTTGAAAGATTTCTCAACGCTAACATTTTGAAGGGACGTTAAATTCTGTCTTGTGGAAAACCAACCTTCAAACTAGAGGATATTAATGTTGAGAAGAGATGTGAGCGTTGTCATGATAAAGTTGGCATTTCTTCCCGGAAGGTTGCTTACGATTCTCGGTGTGCTAACAGTATCCTGCACCAGACGCCGCACATTAATGAAAAATTTTCAAGAATTTTAAGTTTCAACAAAACTGCTGATTTCTGCTAGCGAGGGGAAAAAGAGAATGACGCTACGAACCCGCTTGTCCAGTTAATCAATGTTTAAAATGGAAAAGACAATAAAGCAACTGCAATTTCTTTTTTTTTGATGATTTTTTCCCAAACCATTAAGGTAAGTCGAGGTCATATTCATTTGTAAGTCAATAATAGGTCATCTGAACGATATCTATAAAATTTACGAATTTTTTAAAATTAAAATTGATCTATGCAAGTCACCATCTTCCATTGTTATTATTTTAGAATCATATTTATATCCTTACAA
>JABUQX010048872.1:0-2500 GCA_015478945.1 Trachelipus rathkii | reverse complement strand
TAAAATGAAACTATATAGGTTACATAGTACATATGTAGGCAGAAAAGACACATATTCATATACAGTAATGCGAACACGCACACACACACACACACCTACACCTAACCTAACCTCTTACCTAACCTCATTTCACCCCTAGAACATCATTTATGTATCATAAAGGGCTACCTTGCGAGAATTTTGATCCAATCTTCCGTTCCGCGTATCCGTTATAACTTTGTTCGTATATATATATATATATATATATATATATATATATATATATATATATATATATAGGTATATATATATATATATATATATATATATATATATATATATATATATATATATATATATATATACATATATATATATATATATATATATATATATATATATATATATATATATATATATATATATAAATATATATATATATATATATATATATATGATCTACCTTAACGTGCTTTATCCCCTAAAGGGGGTAACACGGTGGGACCAGAGGAAACAAACTTTAAGGGCCGGCTATCTTTAAACCAGTTACTCAACATGTCTGCAGTCGAGTTTTAATTTGCCCCCAGGTAGATAGTAAAACTCCAACTGCTACGCTGAGGATTTGAACCAGCGTCCTCTAGTATGAGAGTCGGCGACTCCGCCTCTGCGCCACGGAGGCGTTCCCATATATATATATATATATATATATATATATATATATATATATATATATATATATATATATAAGAATATAGAAAGATATATAGAGAGATATATATATATATATATATATAAATATATATATATATATATATATATATAAATATATATATAAAGAAGAGATATATATATATATATATATATATATATATATATATATATATATATATATATATATATATATATATATATAATATATATATATATATATATATATATATATATATATATATACATATATATATATATATATATATATATATATATATATATATATATATATATATATATATATATATATATATATATATATATATATATATATATATATATATATAATATATATAGGTGTAAACCAGAATGGAAAGGCGCCACTTCGTGCATGGGTACATTGATGGAAAATACATGTATGCTCAGTAATGCTTCGTTACGGAGTTATTAGCGATGGAGCAAGCTAAGAGGGTGGGAATACTGTATGTGACACAGGATACCCCATAAACAACATGATTTCATATCCTTATTCATGACAATATAATACACCAGATACAGGTTACAATAGGTTTAAAGTGCGTCCTCCAGACCTGATGCATGCACAGCACCTCCATAAAACGGGATATCAGCAACTGAATTCATCTGTTAGTATCTGCACACGATTGCCTGATTCTTTCCTGAAGTTCCCGAACGTCATTGACTGGGGTGGCGTATACGACACCTTTGATCAAGACCCAAGCAAAGAAGTGAAACCACCCCACCGTGAAACATTATTCTCAAAAGCTAGCTGAAGTTGCCCTCAAGAAATGGCAACCTAGCACTGGAGTGGGCCAGGCTAGCGCTTGTGGTCACCAACATAGAGATAAAATTGGACTGTCAGTTGGGATAGAAGCAACGTGATGTCACTGGAATCCGAGAACAAACAACAACAATACACCTAGAACACCGCCCCGAGGAACACCCTCATCCAGAGCAAAGTGGCGCGATAGAACGGAAGAGCACCGAACCATGATGAATCTGTCTGACAGAAGGCACCTAACGAAGAGAAGGAGATGTCCTCTGGAAATCAAACGAGTTGAGTCTAAGAGAGAACCCCAGTTCTGCGCGCTGTCACAAACCCCCTATGTAAAAAAGACACCAAGAACTATCCCAATTAAATTGAGAAGGCCTCCCGGATGTCACGATCAAGCTTCAACAAGGGATCAATGGTCGAACGATTCTTGCGGAAACCCTTCTGGAAGCCTGAAAAGCCAGGTGACTCTCCAGAACAGGGAGAGGGTGGCCTGAAACCAATTTCTCCACCAATTTGAAAACATGACAGGTCAGCGAAACTGGTCTTTGGCCTTCTCAAGCTGCTTGGATCCTTCCCAGGTTTGAATAGGGACTACAAAAACTCTCGCAGTCCAAATAGAGGGTAAAAGAGGACTCGATCAAGTACTGCCCCGCCCGCTTAATTTTTATTTTTAGTAGCAGCAGCAGCAGCATCAGAAGAAGAATATCCGCCCCAAAACACACCACCACCACCCCATTCCTGGCTATATATATATATATATATATATATATATATATATATATATATATATATATATATATATATATATATATATATATATTTATATATATTTATATAAAGATATATATATATATATATATATATATATATATATATATATATATATATATATATATATATATATATATATATATAAGGTTATATATATATATTGAAAGTGGTGCACGAAATGCGAAAACGTTTCACGATAAATGCGAAAACGGTTAAACACTAATTCCAACTGAACGAAGTACAATG
>JABUQX010048871.1:0-24244 GCA_015478945.1 Trachelipus rathkii | reverse complement strand
AAAGTATTTGAGTTGAGAAAGGAGGGAAGTGTTAGGGAAAAAGTTAGTAGGGATGTCGAGGCAAGGAGGGAGCGGGATATAGGGGTAGACAGGAATAGTGAGTCACCTAGGCAGGAAGATGAGAGGGAAAAGGATAAAGTAGTTGATAATAGGTCTGCAGATGAATATAGAGTGGTAGGAACTAGAAATAATTTAAAGATGAGGTCTCGAATCAGTCACCTGTGCCTGCAGTAACAGTTCGACTGTCTCCAGATGGGAGGGATCAGAGAGTGCCAATTAATGTTGAGTTTTCTCGAAGGGAAAGACTGAAGCATTGGTAAATTGAAGAACTCTATTACACGTACTAACAGGACTTTTCAAAAGAATAAAAAGAAACATTAGTATGTTATCCAGGTGCCCGAGTGAGTGATATCGTGGATAGGATAGCTAGAGAGATTGATTCTACAAATGTTGATTCGATGTGATTGTGCATGTTTGGGTACAAATGCATATAGGCATAAAGTCAGAAGATTATATAGCAGATTTATAGGAGATTGGATTCAGAGATGAAAGCCTATAGAAAAGGTGCATGATTTCTGGGATTTTACCCTAGGGTAGGTGCAGTCAATGGGGGCATAGGGATTTTAGTGTAAATAAAAGGGTTATGGAAATTACCTGTCAACCGGCGGCAATTTCAGCAATTTTCGGGGCCCATTTTTTTTGGGTTCTTAGAGTAACTAGTAATTAAAAACTGATGACACTTACAAATATTAGTTCTATTTCCAATGATAAAATATGGATTTACGTTCTAATTAATTGTAAGAAATTCAAAAATACAAAATAATAGTATTTTTAAAACTTCTAAATAACAGGGAAATTCTTAAAATCCAAAATCACTTCGAAAAACCTAAAAAAAAAAAAATTTACACATTTTTTGGTTAACACTAGCTGAAATGAGCTCTAACGTGTTAGTAGTAAGTAGGAATGATAAATTAGCTCCATTAACATTGGTTAGCTGATTTTTTGTTTAAATCTGGACCCTTACATTTTTAGCTCACCTTTTAGTTTTTGTTGGTTTTCTGGGTATGGTTATATGTTTCCATGCCTCCGGAGTGATTCCCGTGGTTACTGAGTCATTTGGCCACGGGGGAGGGTGGGGGGGGGGGAAATAGAATGAAAATCTGAAAATCTGAAATTGCCCCGGGTTTTTAAATGTTAAATAACTTTTTAATCGAAAATGTCTATCACTATGTATTTATTAATGTAATACCATAGTTAAAAATCTGTCCATTCAAATAGAAGTGATCTCAATTTTGCAATTTCTTCTTTTTTTTTTCTCGCTCTACCTTAGGTAATCAAATTTCAAATTTAAAAATTTTTTTTTTTAAGAAAAAATCAAAAAAATTAGGTTATTTACATATTTTTTTTTAAAAAAAACTTTTTTTTGCCACTCGGCAGTCATCATGTAAAACGCTACAATTTTATTAAAAATTTTTTTTGTAAAAACTTTTTAGTTTTTTTGTAAAACAATAAAAACTAAAATTCGAAATTGCCCCTGAGTTCTGAATTTACCCCGTTTGACGGTATGTTTTTCAGAAAACATTAGGTTTTTGGATTTGTGAAGAATTTCTGGACAAATCTTTTTATATTAGGTTTTTGGTGTAAAGGTGTTGAGCTTTTCAGTACAAGTTTGGAGACTTGTTTAGCAAAAAACTAGGTAAGTTGGGGGTGGTGGGCTAAAAAATATACAAATACATACATGGTAAAACTAGAGATGGGAAATAGCTAGTGTTGTTACAGGTTCAAATAATGAAGATAACAATAAAAATAATAACAGCATTTCGAGGATCAAATGTTTTTACACAAATGCTCATAGCTTAGAAATAAAAAAGAGAGCTGAAATTAGTAATACCATAAATGCAGAATTAGACATTATTCTGCAATAACTGAGGCCATTGGTTAATGAAGAATTATATGGAGACGCCTTGCAGGAATATGAACTAGACTGGATTTACTTATTTATACCCGAGCGTAAGGAAAGAAGGTGGTGGTGTGGCGCTTTAATTTTAAAGCAATATTCAAATCTGTATTACTACTGGCCTTAAAAACCTAGAATATGAATTATGAATCGGTGTGGGCTAGATATTCTTAAATACAATAAATCATTTAGAATAGGGGCCCTATCGAGACTCCTGGCCAGAGTCAAGATTAGCGTGGAAAATCTGGGTGCCGGAGATCGAGGCCAGCTGCCCAAGTCAGAAAACGGTAGTCCAATGGGTGATTTATTCCGGGCATTCAGGGATTCCTTGCGTAAATGGACCATCAGTAGTTCTGGCATTCATAAGCTGTATACTAGATTACTTTTTGACCCAGAGGTCAACGAACCCACAAGATACGCTGCACCTACTAGATTAATATTAAGCCTAACGGATGAAGAATTTTGGTGGCTGAAGTTAGATGTTGAGGAGAATTTAGGACTTAAGTGACCATAATATAATAGATTTAATCTGAATGTAATATCTGGGCAATTGCAAAGTAATAGGAAAAAGATTTAGATTTCGAAATTGTCACCTCAAAGTAGATGTTGTGCAAATCAAGAGTTTAAAAGACCAATGTCACTGTTTTATCATGTGGAACATTTAAGGCAATTTTTACCGAATTTTAGTCATCTGTTTTAAGCCAATAAACCCTTAGGGTGGCAAGAGAAACCTGTTTGGTGGAATAGAGAGATAAGAGAGAAAATTAATGAAAGCGAGTGTTTTAAAATATTCAAGGGTAGTTAATAGGGAAGATGATTTAGAAATTATAGGGAAAATAGAAATGAACTTAACAATAATAAAGAAAGGCATAGAGAGAGGCAGAAATTAATTAGCAAGGAACGTAATAAGAATCTGAAGAAGTTTTTAGCTTTTATAAAGTTTAAAAGTAAGAATAGGACATATGGTCCAATTAAAATTGATGCAAATTTAGTGAGTTCAGATAAGACTAGTGAACATTTTTCAAATGCTTATTTGCTTTCAGTGTTTACTATGAGAAAGAATTAGATAATAGTTGGAGACTAATAGTTCTTGTATGCCATCGTAACAAATAGACTTAGCAGATTTGAGATTTGATGGTAAGCTTAAAACGTTTTATTAGAACATATTGACCCAAGTAACGCTGCAGGCCCTGATGGTATATATGGTAGACATCTGAAAGAGGGTAGTACCAGCATTTGATTGGAGGGTATTTGATTTTTAAGCGATCTAAGTAGATTTTCGTGGTACCGGTACTGACTGGAAAATGGCATTATTTCGTCTATTTATAATAGTATAAAGGGACGATTTGGGAACAAGTTTAGCCAGTTAGCTTAACATCTCTGGTTGTAAAGGTTCTGACGAATTACTGACCGGTCTTGACGGTCTTCATTCGTATAGAAGCCTACGAAGGCTCATTAGCAAATATTAAAGATATCAAGGTATTGTATGAGCTCCAGCCACGGTTCGCAGAAGGGTAGGTCATGTCAGACAACCTTTTAGAATTATGGCATACATTACTCGAACTGTTCGCCTCGAGGAGATCCAGATTGTATTGTATTCTTAGACTTTAGTAAAGCTTTTGATAAGGTTCCGCACACCCACAGGCTGATGAAAAAGTTATGCTAAATGTGCGTATAGGTGAGTGTACATGGTTTGGATTAAGAGAGGTTGCGAAATAGACACAGTGTGTACAATCTAAATGGGATAAATCATCATGGGAAAATAGTGAAGGAAGTGGCGTCCCAACAGGGTTCAGTGTGGGGCCCCTATTGTTCTCATCTATCATAATGATTTAGACCAGGGACTTAAATGCAAGGTTTTCTAAGTTTGCAGAAAACTAAAGTGGCCACCTCAGTTAGGAATAGTGAAGGATGCTAAAGATTCAAAATGATCTTGATAAACTTTTGGCGTGGGCAGATAAGTGCAAATGAATTTTAATAGTAAAAACGTGTAAGATACTCACCTAGTAGCAATAAACATTTTAACTACGAAGTGAATGGGGATTGACTTACTGTGGAACAAGAAAAGATTTAGGTGTGATTTAAAGCAGTTTTGAAAATAGCTAATCAGTGTTTTGGGAAGTCTAGAAATCAGCTAATAAGCTGATGCTGGGGCATCAATAAATCGTAATGTTGTTCTACAAGAGAAGGAAGTAATAAGTAACACTATAATAGCTATGTAGCCAGTAAAGTATTGTTGCCAGTCTGGGCCTTATTTAAAGAAAGACTTAGATATGCTAGAGAGAGTGCAAGATAGCAACAAGGATGATTCTGGGTTTGAGGGTCAGAGTATGAAGAGAGGCTCGAAGGAGTTAGGAATAGTTTTCCTGTAGAAAAGCGTTTTCAGAGGGGACCATATACAAGTTACAAATACTTTAGCATTTTTGATAATACAGGAGCTTCAATAATTTTTTCATGTAAAAAAAAACACAGGTGAGCAGGGGGCATAATAAGAAAATTAAGAAGAAGCATGCCATCTTGATATATACCAGCATGGCATTCAGTAATAGGGTTTTTAAATTTTGGAAATAGTCCCCTGCCAGAGGAGGTTGTTTGGCTGTGACTCGATTGACTTAAGAAAAGGTTAGATTCGTTTATGGCTGGGTTGGGAATCATATAATATATTGACGACGCAATTGGTTTTAGTTTGTGATATAGTTATAACTTAAATTGGAATGTTGACATAATTAAATTATTACTGAAAGTAACTCATTCTTTTCTTATTATATATAAAATTAGTTTTGACTAAGCAAATTGGTGGGATTGTACGTTCAACAAATTGCAAGCCTAGGGTGCTTGTGGTTTGCATGAGCATCGTTTGGTAGTGGTTGACTGGACAGTCTCGATAGGCCCATGTGCCTTCTTACTGTCTTTATATTCCTAATGTTCCTAACACACGATTAGAAATGCTAATCCAGTTTTAAGCTAACGAATTTCGGGCATAATGACCGAATTGTTACAAATTTTGTCAGTGCTTCAAAATATTTTTAAATGGTAAATATAACAAGAAATAAAAAACACAAAATATATTTTATATTTCAAATATTTGATCAACTATTGCATTGGAAGTTTGATCGATTTGGAAAGAAATAAATTTAAAGTTAATTTCCTGAATGAAAACATTCATCAAATCAACGACTACTCTACGCCGCAATCTTATTTGTTACATTTTTTCGTTAGCATTTTTCTTTTTCCTTAAGGGCGTTTTCGATTTTGCACTTTTGCTGACGAAATTTAGGAAACTGCTAAAAAGTCGTTCGTATGTTAATTTTAGCACAAATTTAGTCAAAAAACGCTAACGAAACGTTAGTAATTCCTAAAATTCTGTTAGGTTGCTCTACTTTCTCCGTGATTACCGAATTATTAGAAAATGCTAACGAAAAAATGTAAACGAAACAAATGTTTGCGAGCGTCGTAGTTCGTTGATTTGATGAATGTTTATTCATATAAACTTTTAAATTTATTTCTCCTAGGTTTATTAATTCCATCATAATATTAGGTTAATTATTTGTGATAAAAACCACTTTATATTTTTTTTTTATTTTGTTTACTTCCAAGACCCAGGTGCTCCATTAGAACAGCTGATCAATTTTTTGTTAAACAATCGTTCGATTATACCCGAAATTCTGCTAAAAGTGGATTAGATGTTCTTTTCGAGCATTACTGCACAAATGCAAAATGGCACCGACTTAAGCCATGGGAAGAGCAACCTAACGAGAATCTTTAGCGACAATTACTCAACGTTTCGTTAGCATATTTAGCTAAATTGTGCTAAATTGACATAAACGAACGACTTTTTAGCATTTTCCTAAATTTCCTTAGCAAAAGTGCAAAATCGAAAACGCCTTTAATTGAAACACACTGAATATAATAGTTTATTGAGCAAAACTCGCATAGACATGTACAAACTACAAAGCACACACATATTCGTACATTAGTAACGGAAATGACCTCCTCTATGTTTAAGCAGCATTTGAATACGGTTTGGCATGGAATCTACTAGTTTCGAACAGTCACTGTTGATTTTCGGATCCCTGTATCACTCTTGGATCAGCGCCTGTATGAGCTCCTTCATAGTAGTACACGGAGGCGACTTTTGCATATAGCCCACAAATTTTCAGTGAGATTTACCTCCAGATTATTTCCTGGCCAATCAAATGCCTGTATTTACTGCTCTGTCATGAAGTTTTCCACCACTTTCGATGTTTGACAGGGGGCTAGGTCCTGCTGCAATATCCCAGTACCGTCGGAATACCTCTTTTATATCTCTGGAATAACTCTTTCGTAGAACCTCAATATATTGCGGCGAGCCCATAATTCCTTCTATTTGGCTGTAGGCTTTCGACACCATAATAACTGAAGCATCCCCAAACATCTTCTTCTGTGGGTACTTGACATACTGTTCGATGTGGCAATGACGATGCTTCTCTTCCTGTGACCTTCGAACATGCTGACTTCGCTGACCCTGTACAAAGAAATGGCTTTCTTCGGTGAAGAGAACTTTTCTCTACTGGTCATTCGTCCATGGCTTGTATTTTTTTTTTTTTTTTTTTTTTTTTTTTTTGCCCATTTATACCGCTTTTCTTTCATTGTTTTGGTTAAAAGCTGTTTCTTGACAGGTCTTCTGGCTTTTCGTCCGACCGCAATAAGGCGCCTGCGAACTGTAGAGGAACTGATTTGGATTCCTTTCTCCTTCAAATCCGTATTCAATGCGTCACTCGTCTTGCGGGGATCCTTTTTGCTTTGTCGAAGCAAATAAGCGTCATCTCTAGGGGTTGTTTTCTTCTTACGACCAAACTTTCCTTTCCTGCTTCAACTTGATAACACGGCTGACAGTTACTAAACTAACTTCAACCACTGAAGCAATCTCTCGATACGTCTTAGCTGTGTGTTCGTGCAGAGTTACTTATCTTAATTGTCACATCCATCTCGAACGACGGTTGAATCTCAACTTGTCAGGTTTCTGGAATCTGATGAAATACTGTAGCTGCTGGTGTATGTAAATGTATGGGTATGTACGGTGATCGGAAATTACTAAAATCTGATGTAGTGCAGTACCAAAGTAAACTTTGGCAGTACCTGCTGACGTAAAAATTGCATCAGCCAACATAAGAAATTATCAAACTCTCTTTTCGTGTTAAACTACAGGAATACAAGTAACATAAAACATGCTTTATTTCAATTAATTTGCACAAGGATATATATATATATATATATATATATATTAATATATATATATATATATTATAAATAAAAAAAAAAAACACATTATAATATATTAATATATACTATATATATATATATATAATATATATATATATATATATATATATATATAATATATAACTATATATATATATATATATATATTATATATATATATATATATATATATATATATATATATATATATATATATATATATATATATATATATATATATATATATATATATATATAGTAGATTTTCTAATAATAAAAAAGAAAATCACAAATATGTTTGATGACGTTTCTCTATATATTTAGTGGTCTTTGTATCAATGTTATCG
Source organism: Trachelipus rathkii (assembly GCA_015478945.1). Lineage (NCBI taxonomy): Eukaryota > Metazoa > Arthropoda > Malacostraca > Isopoda > Trachelipodidae > Trachelipus > Trachelipus rathkii. Next base: position 16,699 of record JABUQX010048871.1, on the reverse strand, counting down.
TCAAAACACCAGATGATCAAATCTATATTTTGAATAAGAAGAAAATAAACAGTTAGAAAAGTTTCAGGCTTAGGTTTAAGGAAAGTAGGTTATCTAAAAATGTGAATATGTCTTAATAATGTAATTGAATTCCCCTACAATTTTGTAGGTGGTTAAATTAAGCCCATTAAGGCTTGAATAAAAATGGGGTCACAGAGTGTTGAGATTATTCGTCAAGGGGTTTGGGCATCGTTGACTGGAGGATGGTATTATGACCCCCACCAAAATGATTTCTGTAACATTTTTCATTTATACCTTTGGCTCTTTCTTATGTGTGTTCCTTTTTGTGTATATTTGGTAAGTTTCCCTTTTAAATTTGTTAATTTTAATTTATAAATAAAGGGGAAAAATATACTTTTTGTTGTTTATTAAAGAAGCACTATTGAATCTTTTAATCTAGAAATTTGTAAACTATGTAGGCCTTTATAAGCTATATAAACCAGTAATTTATTTTTAGAGATTAATAATATAGATTTGTTATATGTTAACATTAAACACAAAGTGGATTTGTGGATTTGCATGAACATGTTGTTTGGTGATTGGTTCTTTGGCTTGACTGGGACATTCTCCATGGGCCCATGTGGCTTCTGCTATCTTTTTATTTCTAATATTCTAAAAAGTATAGAGAGGGTAAGAGAAGCCAAGTGGGTCTGTCAAGTAGAGCAAGTTAGAACATTAGAAATATAGAGACACTAAAAAGTTATTTAGTCTTATCGAGACTCTCCTAGTCAACTAATAGAACCAATCTCTAAACATGCTTATATAGATATACAAAGCACGCTAGGGCTTACCAATAATTTATATAATATATACAAAGTCTGTCACTAAAGGAAAAAATTATAGCTAAATTACATTCTAATTATACTACAAGCTCTAGTAAGTTTAGTATAGTCAATGTATAGTTTAACCGGCCAAACTAAAGAAGTTACCCGCATGATATCTCGAAAACTAAGATAGGTACAAGAAAACTGATAACATATATGGAATCAGCGTGTGAAATTTGTATGGAAAATGGAAAAAAAAATTTTACTTTTTTTTATATTTTTTTTTTATATCTCCAAAACTACGATAGGTAGAAGAAAACTAATAGCATATATGGAATCAGCGTAAAAAATTCTTTTAGGGGGCTCAAGCCGACGGTGGGACAGAGGGGGGACGTTCCATTACCCGTAGGGAGGGGCGGAGGAACCCCCGCGACACCCAAATACCAAAAGGAGCGGGGTTCCAGAGACCCTCCCCGGAGGGGAAATAGTCCTACCCTGACGTGTGTCCCCCAGGAGGCCGAGAGACCCCGACTCTTTGCATCTTTGCGGTTTACCCGGGGTATTCTTTTAGTTAAAAAAAAAAAAACACTTTTTTCATACATATTTCATACGCTGATTCTAAATATGTTATTAGTTTTCTTGTACCTATCGTAGTTTTGGAGATATAAATAAAAAATAAAAAAAAAAAAGATTTTTTTTTTTGCATTTTCCATACAAATTTCATACGCTGATTCCATATATGGTATCAGTTTTCTTATACCTATCTTAGTTTTCGAGATATGATGCGGGTAACTTCTTTAGTTTCACCAGTTTAACCTTTATTACTGTACCTAAAAACCTGCCAATTTGGCTTAGTCAAAATATATGATATCCAAACCATCTATATACTTATCCAATTTTTTCGTAAATATTGCACTTGAGTCACACTCAATAACCTCTTGTAGCAAATCATTTCAAAAATTAACCTTATTATTAAATGAATGCTTTATTATATCAAATGTGTTCTTAATTTTACTGTTTCTCATGGTCTCTTATCTGTGATCTACTATAAAGAATTTATTGATCTCTATATTAACAATAGATGTAAATATTTTGTAGACTTAAATAATTAATGCCTCCTCTGAGAAATCGCCTTTCAATAGAAAACATTCTTAATTCCTTCAGCCTCTCCTCGTAGATCTTACCCTCAAACCCAGAAATAGTCGTTGTTGCTCTATGTTACACACTCTCTAGCATATCTATGTCTTTCCTTAAATAAGGGGCCCACACTTGTGAACAATATTCCAATATTGGCCTAACATAGTTTTTATACAGTTTACTTATAACTTCCTTGCTCTGTTAAATAACATTGTGATTTATTATACCTAGCATCTTATTAGCTTAATTCTTTGCTTCCAAATACTGATTAGCTACTTTTAAATTATATTTATAATCATACCAAAATCTTTTTCTTGGTCTACAAAACTTTTATTTGAGTTACCTAGATAAAGAACCTTACACTTTTACTATTAAAATTCATTTGCCACTTAATCTGTCCACCAAAGAAGTTTATCTAGATCATTTTGAATTGTTATACATTCATGATTATTCCTTACAGAGGTACTGTAGCCACTTTTGTATCATCTGTAAACTTAGAAACCTTATGTTTAAATCCCTGTCTAAATCTTTTATATATATATGGGCAACAGTAGTGGCCCCAGTACTGAACCCTGTGATATACCACTCTTCACTATTTTCTATGATGACATTTCTATTTAGTTATACAATGTTTTTTTATTCCACACCCACTCTTTAATCCAACCGCGTACCATTATGCCTATACCACATTGCAATAACTTTTCATTAGTCTTATGTGGAGAACCTTATCAAAAACTTTTGTTAAAGTCTAAATATATAATATTAACTGGATCTTTTCATTCAATGCAGTTAGGAATGTATTTCATAAATTCTAAAAGGTTTGTCTAACATGACCTACCTTTTCTAAAACCATGCTGGGAGTCATACAATATCTTATCTTCCAATTTCAGTAGCTTTTCCAAAACCTTTTCATTCAGTGTAATTTTTCAATCTTCAATTCTAATAAAATTTGGTAAACATGTTCCTATGCCCTAGACACTAAGATCTGCCAAATTTTTTAGGTCCCAGGACCCATTTTCCAAAGAAATAGGGGTCCTGGAGTCCCCCCCCCCCCCCCCCCCACCACCACAAAATGCTGAAAATGTCAAATGACACAAATTACTAACTTTGAGTGTTAATTTTCAGAAAACTATTAAAGTGGAAGTTATGAAAATGCATGGATATACAGACCTTTATCCATTAAACATAATCTGAAAGTTTAAAGGGTGAAAATTGCAGTTTCTTAACAAATTGAAGTCAGTCAGGGAAAAAATACTGGTAGTTTTAAAAAAAATTGACTGATATGTGATGTGCCATGGTTCCTGAGCAAAATATTTTCAAGGATTCATACTTACCAGTTTTATTAAATAAACAGTTGCATTTTATTAGTTTATAAAAGTTTCAGAACCCATAAGACCCACTTTTATGAGATATTATAGCCTAATCATAGCCCACAAAATGTTTTTAGCCAAATTTAGTACCTATTTTTGAACTAGCATTGCAGAAATGTTTCCCCAAATGATTTTCTTGATTTTACTAACATTAGAAAGAGCACATTTTTCTAGTTTCTTATTGATGTCCTTTGAAATAAGTTTAACAAAAGGAATATTAAGTAAAAAAAATTTCCCAATGAGTAGTATAAAACATAAGTACTCATATGTTCTTGCTTTGGACCATTGTGGCTATGCCACAACAAGGTTTTTCAACTAGTAACCCCATCGCAAAGAGGTCACACCCAATAGCAATGCAAGTCTAGCCACGAGTGATTGGTTTCTTTGTCACAGGTTCCTAAGCCTGAATATGGGTTATTTCTTCCAAGGCCCCATTCCTGATTGTGGGTATCTTATTGGATCCCAAGCCAGAGTGCATCAAACAGCAAAGAAACAAATATTATAAAATCAAATCGGAATTGAGTTGAACACTTAAGGACTTCATTAGCCTTTTGTAAGAAATGTTTCGTTAACAAATTTAATTGAAGATTCTTGAAAAGCATAATTTTGTCCAGTGGATGTGTTATTTATTGACAAAGGAAGGACTGCAAGTACTTATTGTTCAGGAATCCAGCATGTGTCCGTATTTAAAGGCCAAGAAAAGGAATTTGTAGGACCATGTGGATGCATGAAATTGACAAGTGCATTATATATTGTTCAATTGAAATTTCACAAATGTTACCAATCCATCAGTGATTATACAAGCCAACATATTGATACATGATACATATTGAACATTGTTGATACAAGCAACATATTGTCCTGGCTGAAGATCAGACACTTGCATGTTGAAACCATGTTCTTTCTCATTTGATTTAGAAACATTAACCATGAATGATGTACAATAGAGTTATTTGAAACCCTACTTACACTAATTCAATTCACATCTATTGGTTCAAACTGATGATTATCTCAAGAACCAGCAACTGTAGAAGTATTCAAAAATCATTCTTCTTGACATAACCTTGCAGACTCAATATTATCTTTCAAAATGAAGAACCTTACATTTTTTATATTTTTATCACAAAATTCAAACTAACCTGCAGGAGAAAGAATTTGACTTTCTTTTTGCCTTTCAAGGCTTGCACATACAGCTAGCCTTTTTGCTGTACCACCAATGTCATCACAAGGTGACTTACTGTAGCTAGTGGCAAAGAAATTCCACTCCATTTTGATGCTGAAATCCTGATAATGATTACAAAGATTCACAAAACTTTTGTAATTTTTGTTGTGCAGTTGAACCATCACTGAAGTATGTTATATATTTTAATTCACCAAGTGTCCTCTTAAGTAGTCAATTAACTTTTTCAAAAAAGCATGAACAGCATCAGTATCATGCTTTAAGCTATCACTCATTATGCAGATGCTCATGCATTCGACCTGCTGATTAAGTTTACGAAAATAGACAGCAAAAGTATGCACAGTTGTCTGACTATTTTCCCAGTGAAATCCTTGAATTGCTTCTTGACCACAAAAGAATAGTTTTCAGAAAAATTCATTAACACAATAATTTCACTAAGATGTAAATTATTTTTAACAGTTTTAAGATACTGAGACTGATGCTTTTAAATGTAGTGATAAGCCAAAATATCAGTGATTTTTGTTGCCAATTCTGCACTGAAATACTCGAGTATCAACTGTTTTTTATTAAGTGATGCACGATCTGTTTGTACCCACTGCTTAAATTCAACTGTTTCTTCTGGATCAAAATCATTGTAAACCTGTGAGAAATAAATCTCAAATGAATTTTTGCCAGGACATTTGTCACATTGATGAATCATGCAGTAATTTGACTGTCGCATACAGTTTTTGAAATCAAAAGATTAATAATCTTCTGTAATAATGCTACTTCCAAGCATCAACTTTACATTTTGGTGGATCACACACACACAAACAGAGTGCATTCTAGATAAGCCACTGTTACACACCATTTTGGTCTTAATTCTCAAAAATTTTGAAAAGCCTACCTCAGGACCAAATTTACTACTATTATAAGCAATAAACATATTCCTCAAATTGCAAAGTAATAGGCACTTTTGTTTCTGGATCTTTTCATTTGCAATTCTCACTGAAACATAGTCCATTTTACCAGGACAAAGACAACTGAATTTATCATCATTGAAAAAATTGACATGATTTTGTATATCCAAAGACAAAACTTTCTCTTTTTTTTTTTATGGACTGTCAAAACCTCACCTTCTACATTTAATTTTCTGGTGGTTTTTACCATTCTTTGTGAAACATCAAATTCGACCATTGTCTTCTCACTGGGCCAACTTTTGGGTGTTCAAGTCAGAATCTGCAACTTTTTTGCAACAATTGGTTGACATTGTTAATTTTGATTTAAGCTTTTTCAAAAGATCATCAAACAATTTTGACAATTATTTAACAAATTGCTACCCCTTGCAATATACGAAGGATTAACACTCCCAGCAATAGCAATTATTTTGGCTAAGCAAATCTTGGAACCTCAGTTACTCTGTTTTGCATATCCTTCAGTCTCGTTTACTATCCCTCTGAAATTTTAAAGGAGAAACACCAAGGGATATTATACTTGTATTTACGTCTTCCACAGCTTCAATCTGTTCATCATTAGATATTCGTAATGTTCATGATGGTAATAAAGGGCCTGTGGAAGGCAATTCTAATAGGTTATATCCGTTTGACAACCTGGGGAAACTTGGCAAAATGTTTGTTTTTAAAACTCTTAAACTTATCAGCTACTGAGACATTTAGAGTTCTTAAGCTTTTTCTTATATATATGATGGTTTTGCTTCTCAAATGGATTGCAGCAATATCTGTAAAAATTCAAATTTGAATAAAAATTCCTGTTCATGATGGTAACAAACAGTTGATGAATCATCAAAAAAATTTCCACTATGTTTAGCCAACAGTTCTTGGTGACTGTGATCAAGTCCTTTTATTAGTTTAGGCTCTTTTTTGAGGCAAATGAGACACTAAATTCTTCAAAAATCCAACAGTTCTGAATCCATTGTGCTTCACAATTTGTTAGCAAGTTTCCTGCAATGAAATTAAAACACGATTAATTAGGGACACATAAGAATTTATGATGGTGCAAAAATGAAAACCTTGGGATTTATTTACTAACAATATGTGATTTAAAGGGAATGTCAAACAACAGAGTGGACTTAAATGTGTTTAACACAGTTTAATGACAGAAATATACCAATGGCAAAACTATAATGAGATGAACATATGTTTGTGTAATCATAGACGTTATAAGATGGTGCTGCATGAAATATTTACCAAATTTTATGTAAATTTTTTAACCTTTAACATAAACTAGTATGAGGAACTGATAGAGAAAAATGTGCTCTTTCTGATGAAAGTAAAATCAAGAAAATATTTTGATTTATTTCCGCAATGTTAGTTCAAACATAGGTAAATTTGGCTAAAAAGATTTTGTGGGCTATGCTTAGGTTATTAATATCTCATAAAAGAAGGTATTATGGATGCTGAAACTTTTGGATAGTAATAAAATGCAACTGTTCAATAGAACTGTTAAGTATGAATCCTTGAATATGTTTTGCTCAGGAACTGTGACCCATCACATTTGTTAATTTTTTTAAATCTGCATTTTTTCCTGACTGCCTTTAATTTACTAAAAAACTATGCAACTTTCAGGTTGTTTAATATACAAAGGTCTGTATATCCATGCATTTTCATAAGCTCTACTTTAATAGTTTTCTCAAAATTAACACTCGAAAGTTGGGGATTTGTGTCATTTGATATTTTCAACATTTTGTGGGGGGAGGGGGGTGACTCAAGGACCCCTATTTTTTTGGGAAATGAGTCCTGGGACCTAAAAAATTTAGCAGATCTTAGTGTCTAGGGCATAGGAACATGTGTACCAAATTTTATTTGAGTTGAAGATGGTCGAGTGGAGAGTACTGGTCCACTTGACATGGAATGACCCCCAAATACTTTCAGAACTCTTATTCTCCTAGACTCATTAGCACTTCACCACCTGGACATTCATAATCTTTTCCATCTAACTTATACCATCACTCAACTAATTTTTTCCATACCTCATAATCATTTGCTTCACTACTATCACCTTGATACACTGGACATGGCCTCCTTCCTTTCCCATCTATTTTCTCCTTTTGTTTGCCCTAAACACTTTATGAATCATCCATCTCAATACCAACAAAAATCACAGACAAAAACCTTGGCCTCCTTCCTTTCCCATCTATTTTCTCCTTTTGTGTGCCCTTAACACATGACGAATCATCCATCTCTATACCAACAAAAATCACAGACAAAAACCTGAGTGCAGCAGGAATACGCAATGCCACAACTAAGAAATAAAATCTAAGATAAACTAGTAAACAACAAGATAACAATAATAGCACAACTTACTTTTAGAAAGTTAATTCTGAAATCTGATTTTCTTTGTAGTTTTTTTTATTTTTATTCTTAAATTTATAATTACTTAAGCTCACACTATCGTATTAGTCAACCCCTGGAAAACAATCTACCTATGGCCATAGTCAAATAGAACTCTTTAGAATTATACTAACACTAATTTGAGTTCAGTTCAAAAATTATTTATTAAACTAAATAATTAATGTCCCATTAATTGCAAACTGCCTCCAACCTCTAAAAGACTAAAAAATTACTCTATTATTAACCCTATTAAAAGAAAAATATGTAATTAAAAACAAAAAGTTGTTTCAAATGAATAAAAAACATTAGCTTAAAAAACAAAAGAAGAACAGAACATCCACCCCAACATCTCTCCATGCTGACATCCAAACAAACAAAAAGCAATCAATATATACCGTTTATATGTATGGTCTGGCTGTCATTTAAATATTTTATACTGTATTAAATTACCATTTATTGTTGCCAGTTAAAAACTTAATCAAATGATTTTAATTATAAATCTTTGAATATGTATTATCATCATCATTATCATCATCATCTACCTCCTATCCCCAGATTGGGGAATGGATAGCATACATCGGAACAGAAAAGTAGTAGAACATACCACAAGTTAAAAGAAAACCCCCTTACTGTACCATTTTTCCCATTTATAACCTTGCTGGCTTCGTTACCATTAAAAGTATGAATTTCATGGGACCCTGATGGACTTATCATTGTGGTGTCTCGTCAATATGAGTTTCATTCCACCGGGGCAAAGCCCACAAACCATACCCCCTCACAAGACCCCATCATTCAGCCCTGTTATATACCTTTCTTCTCGCCTCTGCCAAACTCACATTCTTCTCCTTCAGGCATTCCTTAACTGACTCAATACACTTTTTCTTAGGTCTCCCAGGTGGTCATTTATCAACACCTTCACCACAATACATCCGCTTAACCAACTGACTATCATCCATTCTTTCCATATGACCAAACAATCTCGATGTACTCAATTTATTCTCTCATTTACGCCTTTCTTCATCACATAACGCGCTATTCCTCATTTTATCAATTCTTCTCACACCTAACAAGCCCCCAAGATTGTCCATTTGAACACTTTATCCCTTAGATCTATACCTCTTATTCCAGACCATAGTTTCACTACTATACATTAACACAGGTAACAACATACCCTCATGCAAAGCCCTCAATCACACTCAAGACTTAGTCCCTTCACATCCACCAAAGATTTAATTGCACCAGCCACCTTCCCACCATTCACAACTTTCCAACTACATTCTGCATCATCTATTTCCTTTTCATCCAATATATCCTCCTAAATATTTAAACTCAGATACTTGTTCCAGTTGCTCACTATCCAGAATGACTTCACACTGCAGACTCTCCTCATTCACTACCCATAACCTTACTCTTATCTACATTTACTTTCAAACCCCTCCTTTTACACACCCTGCCAAACCCCTCTACCAATCCTCTTAAACTCTTTTCAGATTCACCACACGCCAATCATCCGCATAAAATAAAGCAGGGGGCATCTCACTCCCTTCTGTTTCTCCATCTGTTTAACACTTCCCCTGCCCCACTTTTAATTCTTTCATATTACATCCTTATACAAATTAAATAACCAAGGGAGACATATTTCATATTGCTATTAATATTAAAACTAATCAATCAACTCCATTTATTCTTCACACTCTCTTCACTACTGTCATACATGCACCAGGTTACATTCAGACACTCTTTACCGTTTTTATTTATCACTAACACTTAAACTTCCTAATATTCTATCTGCCTTACAACTCCATACTAAAACCTAGAAATACAATTTATTCTTCTCTACTCATTTTCTCTCAATCTGTTTTTCAATCATTTGCATGCTTTTCTTCACTAATCCGTCCTTCAATTCTACATAATGTACTCTTTCAACGCAAGAATACCAGCATATATCTTCCCTACAACACTCAATAAGCTAATTCCCCTGTAATTCCTTCAGTTCCTTTTATCCCCCCTTGCCCTTATATAAGGGTACTATTACTGTTCTCCTCCAATCTCTCAGAGCTATACCCTCCATAAATGCTTTGTTACACAATTTCCAAATTTCTTCAATCACCATCTTTCCTCCATTCTTGATCATTTCACTAGTAATTCCATCTGCCATTTGCCGTAATTTCAAGCTCTCTCCCTATCCATTACATCCTCCCTACTAATTACCTCATCCCCAAAATACCTATTTCTTCTTGCACCATCAAACCCATACACATTCACTATCACCTCTTCATTACTGCCAATGTAATGCAGATTTTTGAAGTGTTCCCTCCACACACTTCTCACATCCATTTCACCAGTTACAAAAGCACCATCCATGTATACCATATATTATATATAATGTAATTATAAAAATATAAGTATGGTAACTACTTTAATATGCATTATATATAGACTATACTGGTAAGTGTTAAAAAAAAAAAAATTGCTGTTTTCAGCAAATTAATTGCTACTCTAGACATCAGAATCATCATTTGTAGTTTTGCTATTATTATTATCAGAATTTGAATCATAAGTTCCAATTCTGGAATCGCTACCATACTGTATCACTTATTAAATTATACCATACATGTAATAATTATTTGAAGAAAAGCTATTCTTATACTTTTTTTACCATGAAGAACTTGGAGAGAGAATTGAAGGCTTAATAGATGTAGTATATTCCTCTGTTGATAGTAAAGTGACATATCTCAAAATAATCTGTATTTAACTAGAGCTATCAAAAGTTTATTTTCTCCCTAAATGCTTATTGCGAACTAGCAACACCTGCTCTCTAGTTGTGGTGGGTTCGATTCTCCATTTTATGTGGTGGGTTTGATCCCTGCTCACTAGTGACAAGTAGGCAGAACTATAGGCAAATGTATCACTTAGTAACAATATTTGTCTTTGGGATAAATTTTTTGATTAGACCCTATCGAAAATAAAATTTTTGACATGTCAATATTAATGTCTTAAAAACTGCATGTACCGTAACTTTTATGACTGGTTATACTAAGTTCAGCAAAAAAGCCTTGTTTGACAGTAAATATACATAATATAAGAATATAAAGAATTTTATCTTTTTTATTCCTTTTTGAAAATTGTTTAGAAATTAATTTTCATTTGATAGTATGCATCATGGTGGTGGATAGGATGGATCACTTATTTAGCGATTCTTGCACTGGTAGCTTTCACTGTTAAAGGATGTAATTACTTACTACATCATATGTTCGACACTGGTGAATGCCTCCAAGAAGAAGTTGGTCCTGGAACACCAACCTTAGATGCTTATCGTCCTTCTTTATCCTCTCAGAATGCTTCTTCTATTGGTCATCAAAGAGCAAGGTAAACAACGAGCATATTCTACATGTGATTTTTCGTAGCAAATTTCATTGAAACTGTCTGGATAGTTTTTAATGAAAGATTATTGACCATGTAAATTTATATATATTTAAAATATATACAAGAACCCGTGTGAGGACAGTCACTTGTCATTTTAGGGGTTCTCGTACAAAGCTGCTGATTATTTTTTTTTTGTTGAAAATTTTAGATTTTTTTTTTTTTTATTTCTAAAGCTCTTTTGAAGCATTAGAAATGCAGGTAGTGTCAAATCGAGGAATTGAAAATGCTACACCCCCAGTTGGATGCAGTTCTAGGAATTCAGTAATAAGCTCCAATAATTTGGCTTCCAGTGTATCCCAAGCTACTCCTGCTGTTATTGGTAAGCTTCATATATGGATTTTTTGTTTTACTTTTCAGTGTATTTGTTCATTGTGTATTTACCAAGCATCCTTAAGATTGATAAATAGATTTTAACTTTTTAAGAAAAAGATTCAGTATTAAGAAATAACTTATTCATCTTCCCAGGTAATAATTACACACAAGCCAGAAGCAACTGGTGTAGGGCCTATGATAATTTATTATTTTTATTTTTTTATCAGATTTAAAAGTAGATGTCCACCATAAAGATTCTTCGGGTAGTGAAGAAGGAACCTTGAAGGCTACTCGTGATGCGGAAAGAAAAGCATCAAGAAGTGTTGAAGAATTACGATTGAGTGATCAAAACCCAAATGAATATCCTATTAGAGATCACTCTCTTGGAAGTAAGCTTTTATCAGAGATGCCTTTTACATACAGTATTGTGGTACTTTTGGTATTAATAACATATAGCCCATATGTATGTCATATAAACCTGCCACCTTTATAGTATTTACAGAGTGAAATCAACCACCTTTATTTTCTTTGTATCTTTAACAAATCAATTATTTTTTTGGTCATTTAATGACATATTAAATTCAAAAAAAGTTTTAATATATTTTCTCAATCTGAAAAATCATATAGAAAGAAAGGGCCAGAGTGGTATTTAAAAAAAATAAAAATTAGTTTACCTCTTTACAGATGATATGAACTTTGATATATGTCCAAGCATAATCCTTTTCTTTTTAGGCTAGATAAATTAGTTTCCTCTTAAAATTTGTTTGTCATTGTGCTTAGTGAAATTAGTCCATAATAATATTGAACTATTTACTTTTATGATAGAAATTGAAAATTCTCTTCGAGAAGTTGAAGAAATCATGAAAACTTACTGTGACCAAAGAGCAGCAATGCATGAGTTACGAGCATGTCCAAGAAAGCCAATTTCTTCGAAGGAGAGTCAGCCACCGCGACATCGGAAGAAACCAAAGCATGATACTAAAGTGTCATCTTTAACCAGGGTAGGACTCTTTAATTTGTGTGACGAGAAATTTTTAAAATTTTACCAATGTGTGATGGAAACTGTTGGATTGATAAGTTTTTTATTTCAACTAAAGACATCCGACCTCGAAGACTGTTTGGCTTCTACAAAACGAGATAAGGATGTTTTTGTAGAAACTTTACCAAAAGCATCTACAAGCCTCACTGTCAGCACAATTATAGAAAATTCTGGTCCATCCACCTCAAGAAGTTGCAGAGCTACACCAGATCCTTTGCTTCAGTCAAGGGCCTTGTCTATTGCAGAAGGTGAATTAAAATTTTCTTTTGTTATTCATCAGAGACATCATATCTTTTCATCATCATATCTTATCATCTTTGTCTTTTCATCTTCATATCTTTTCATCTTTATATCATTTCATCTTCGTTTTTTCATCTTCATCCTCTTTTAGTGATTGCAAGTGATATATTGCTATTGTAGTTAGTTTAATGGACCTCGTATTTCATTATTCATTAAAGCTCTTGCTAACTATCTGAATGTGTAATTTATAAATTAAGAATGGCAAGCTATATGATGTCACATTGTCATAATTTATTTATATTAAGCTGTATGAAAACGCATGTAGAAAAACTGCATACACACAGAACTTAGGTATTAGCGTAGGATCCTAGAGGAATCCTGGTAGTGTGCATCAGGATAATCAGAAAAGAATTGAAGAAAAAGGGGGAAACCCAATTAAAAGATATATATATGGTAGTAAAAAAAAAAACTTGAAATCTAGAATAATGGAACGTCTAATGAGTAAGAAAATTCCTTATGAGTATGAAAGTATAGAGAACTGGAAGGGTAGCCTTGCATGATGTGTGAGATTACATAAAGAAAATTAAAATCAAGAAAGACATTTCAGGAAATGCAAAGAAAATTTAATAATAGATGATTATGAATCCTAAGCAGAATGGGTAATAAAATTATTATACATTGGTAAGGTAGATTATATTTTGAAATATCACCAATGAAAAGGCAAAGATTTTGTAGAGGTTAGTAGAATTTAGAATCTTAAGAAAGGTGCAAGTTATTTTTTAGGGAGATGACAATTAATCCTAAAGTAAAGGCGGGGAAGTACAAGAAATGAAGAATATAAAACCCTGCATTTGACATGTCAGTGTAGTAGTCAAACTAATTTATTTCTTAAGCCGTCTCAAGTTTTCTTTGAAGTAGCTTTGCTTCACAGCAGAAGAGGGCCTGAATATAAATATGGAATGATAGGATATTTTCAATATTTATTTACGAACTTTAAATTTTCTATAGTTGACAAATTTATATAGAGGTTGACATGGTTTGTACAAAAGTGTTCTTGCAATTTGAGAGTCAAAAGAACCCCAAGTCAGTATTTCCCCCCAAACTTTTTTTGGGATAGAAAGTCTAAACACGATATTTTCATATCTTGGTGTCCAGTGTATTATCATTTTAATTTTTATCCAGCAAGTTTTGCTTAATGAATTTTCATAAATTGTTAGTCGAGCATAATGAAAATCATAGTTTTCTTAAAAATACTATTTGTTAAAAAATACAGTAAGATAAAAAAAACTTCAGTTACCGATAGTGCTCACAATACTTCATGAGTAAGCTCTTCTTAATTGTGATTCCTTGTCAATATATTTTAAAAACTGGGAATCAAAATATATTCCAAAACCAATTAATCCCACGAATTTAATTTTTTTTTTATTTAAATAAATTATTTTTATTTATTTACTTTTTAAATATAAAGTAAAACTAGAATAGTTTTTTTATTACACAAATGAAAAGTGCAGTTAATGTATATATTTGTTATATTTTTTTTGAGTAAATTTAAATTTTTTTTTAAAATCCCATGAGTTTTTGGAACATCCTTAATCCTTATGACTCCCATTTGCGTTATAACACCACTGTGTTGGTAAGCATTGATCTAAATGTATATAGTCTGCAATAGTTTGCTGACTTTTTAACATTAATCTTCAAATTTGGGTATTAAATAATATTTTTTTTATTAAGTATTATAATAATGGTTAAAATTATAATCTTTTAGGAGAAAGAAGTTGTAGTGTCCCAAATTGTTCATTGGATGTCTCGTCAGAAGGTTGTATAACGAGTAATTTTGGTTTAACTCAGAGGTTATCATTTGGTCATGAAGACGCGCAGAGAAATTTTGCTTATTTATCACACCCTGTGAGTATAACCCACATATAAAACTAGTATTTTTTTAACTTCCAATTATAGCAGCTATAAGTTTTGATTTTAAGTTATGGAAAAAGGAACCAATCCACATCGATATTAAAGCCGAGATAAGCTTCAAAGTTTATGCTATACATGCAAATGAAGGGAATGAGGATATTTATTGATATTTACATATATCATGGTAACTTTAAAACTAAGATTTAGTTTTTGGAGTACCTTTGACTTTTTACCAATTTTGTGGAATGGCTTCTTTCTTTGTGCATAGCTAGGACCAATTTTGTTCTATAGATAGAATTAGTGAAAATAATTTTTAAAGAAACATATACACCGTTTACCCTTTAAATATACTAACTTGAATATCAATTGCATTTTGGTTTCGCTAAAAAGTATGCTTTGTGTAATATATTGAAAACATCACTCACTTTTTTTTTTGGCTTCATGTGCCTTCATGTCATTTATATTGAAAATTATTCCATTCTCCATATTATTAAATTATTATTATTATTATTATTATATCTTGTAGCATATGTCATGTGTATAACAACAATAATATATATATATATACTTATATACCTATTAATACCATATATATATCATATATATATATATATATAACCCTTATATACTCATATATATATATATCTCTCATACCATAATGTCAAACAAAGTAGCTTGTTTTGTCATCCTTAGATAGGGTCTTAAATTCATAGAGTCCTACATGAGGGGTATAGTGTTACTGTGTTAATGTATAGTGGTTGAAACTATTGTCTGGAATAAGAGATATAGATCTAAAGAAATTACAATGTGTTCCAGATGAGACAGTCAAATGTTATTAAATTGTGAGAATTATTATTTAGTTAAGGAATGAGTGTATTTAGGGAGTGGTGTGGTGTGAAGGGTAGATGAAAGAAGATAAATTTAAAAATTACATTAAGGATGGTTATGTGGAAACTGGAAAGGATAGATGATAGTCGGTTGGTTAAGCGGATAAATAGTGGTGATAGGTGTGCTGGGAATCGACTGGCTGGGAGACAGAAGAAAAATGGATCGAGTCAGTAAAAATGCCTGGAGGAGAGGGATGTGGATTTGGCAGAGGCAAGAAGAAAGAGTGCATAATAGAAGTGGGCGGGGTTTTGCTGGCCAAGGGGTTATGGTTGTGGTACCTGGGCCAAGAGGAACCCATTTACACGAGATGCCATAGTGAGGTCCATCGCAGTCCACGTGAAGCCCTAGGGTGGATTTTTCTGGCTTCGACGAACAGTTCTCACTTAAGGGTATAAAGGGGCGGTAAGGCTGGGCTTTCTTTTCGACTTTACGTCATGTTCTTCACCTACTTTTCTGTTTCCAGTGCATGTAGGAAGCACCTTACCCCCAGTCTGGGAAAAGAAGGAGGGTGACGATGATGATAAATAGTATATATATATATATATATATATATATATATATATATATATATATATATATAACTTATATATATATATATATATATATATATGTAATATATATATATATATATATATATATATATATTTCTCTTTGCTATCTTTCTTTCATATATATATATATATATATATATATATATATATATATATATAACTTTTATATATATATATATATATATATTATTAAAGGAGAGAGGAGAAGAAAGGTGGAAGATATGCTCGTAGAACTGGTGGTGAATTCACAAAGGAAAAAGTGAAAATATGGTAAGAAACACAGTTTAGAATGGACGCTTTGAGTCAGGTTTCGAGGAAATGTTGAATTATTTTTTTCTACCTTTTTTTTTTTTAATACTTTCTTGGATCTTTGATACACCTGGTAATATGAAGTTTTGGTATTTTTGTTTGTATTGATTTCTATCAAATTTTCTGAAAGTTATTGGGACCTAATTTATAATAATTTTTAATTTTCTACTAAGCTGTAAGCTTATTGTTGTTCTTCCATTAAAA
>JABUQX010048870.1:65000-73223 GCA_015478945.1 Trachelipus rathkii | reverse complement strand
AAAAAAAGAGAGAGATAAAGAAGGAAAGCACGGGCACGAACTAGCCGAGTTAAACATCACGCAAAATAACTCATGCGCCGACACAGCACTCCTCCTATCGAGGGCGTCGTAGAGGTGGTGGCACGCGGTAAACTCCCTCGAGCACCTGCCGCTGCGGTACCTATAGAAAAGAGATAAGGCACCAAAATCGCGCCGCAAAGATAGAGGGTCAAGTGAATGGAAAGTACAGAAATTTATAAGCCTTTTTGGCCTTTGACTCGACCTATCCAAAACCGGGTAAAACCAGAGCCCCCCCAGATATGAGAGCAGTATCCATACAAGGCGGATTGAGGCCCGTTTGTATAGCTGGAGCAACTGAGAGAGGAAAAAAGTCTCGCAGTCTAATCAGAACTCCAGTTTCTTTGAGGCCGGCCCTAGCAACCGTTGTAATGTGAGGTTTCCCACAAGACTTTTTTTGTTTATGTTAAGGCCAAGGATGTTTTATTGTCAACAGGAGAGACGAAGAACCGCGAAAGAATAGGAATGTTAGAAGGTGTCTAGAGAGGGAGATTTGTAGAAGTTGGGTTTTTAAAGAATTGAATTTTACAAGGTTGAAGACGACCCCACCCGGAAATTCTACCAGATCAGCGAGAACAAGAAATCGGAAAATATTGGGACGAGAGGCAATTCCTAAGAAGTAAAAGCAGGGAGGCAGAATTGAAAATGAGTTGAAGAATGAAGGGTCGAGTCATCGGCAATGATGGATAGAGTTAGCTGTGCAGGTGAGAAGATCAATTATGAAAAGTAGGAATAAAGTAGCAGATAAAACAGAACCCTGAGGAACATCAAACTATTGATAAGAAAGGAAGAAGAACTCGCCCCATCAACAACAGCCGATATTGAGCGATTTGAAAGAAACTAGACATAAAGTAAGCAAAGAGAGGAGGAAACCCAAAGGAGGGAAGCTTGGAGAGCGGTGATGCGTGCCATACCCGTCAAATGCTTTGGATATGGTCAAGCGCCACCACGCATCTCCCATAGTTCCTAAGGGCGGATAAACCATAGATCCAGTTAAATAAGGAAAGTAATATCGCCCAGTTACGACCTTGAAAGCGGCGAAAGCGTACTGGCGATCGGTAAAGAAGTGAATGAGACTCCAGTTGATTAAAGAAATGAGAGTTGAGAAGGGTTTCAAAAGATCTTAGATAGAATACAATGGAGAGCTATAGGGGCGATAGTTAGAAGGATCAGAGGCGCTTCCTTTTTTCGGAAGTAGGTTGGACAATGTGCGTGCTTCCAACACTGAGGGAAAGTATGTAGTATTGAGACATAGGGATATAGTTGAACGCAGGCGGGGTAAGCCACGAAAGCCACAACTCCCATCAAAAACTCGGGGAGGAATGCCATCCAGGCACCCGCTCTTCCTAACGTTCATCAGATTTTCAGGAGCCCATGCAGCCCGATACAAATGTAATCACAGGCAAAGGCATAGGACAACTGAGAAGAAGAAGGTGAGGATGAGGAATGCCAGAATCGTCCAGGGTTGAGTTTAGAGGAAAATAGGAGCCGAAGAGATTGGCCCTTTTTCAGTTGGAGAATTAGCACAGAACCATCGATCGAATAAGAGGAGGAAAGACAGATTACAGAAGTTGTTATAATAGAGATGTTTTTGGCAGAGGCCAAGAAAGATTT
Source organism: Trachelipus rathkii (assembly GCA_015478945.1). NCBI lineage: Eukaryota > Metazoa > Arthropoda > Malacostraca > Isopoda > Trachelipodidae > Trachelipus > Trachelipus rathkii. The sequence goes on along the minus strand of JABUQX010048870.1, from coordinate 71,552 downwards.
ATCCAGTACGGAGAGTCAAGGAGAGTTAGCGCACTTTCCGTTGATGAAAGCCCGCTTTGCTCGTCGAAGAGTATCCTCCTGCAACGATTTCTAGCTGAATGAAAATCATAGCAAAGAGTGATAGGAGAACGAAAATTTTTCCCACTCTCCGAACGCAATTCTCTAGCTCTGAATGAACACAGAGAACAGAGCACGAACTCGATACCATGGATTTATGAGGGAGAAGAAAGAATTTTAGTCGAAGAATGAATGAACCTGCTCATCCCATCAACGAATTACAGCTCCCACCCTATCGGCAGAAGTCGAAGCGTCACCAGAGATAAAGCAGTCATTCAATTATAGTTAGCGTAGAAGCAACGCAAGCCCCCCAATCGGCCCCGATCAAAGTGCCCGAAGAAAACGCGTAGGGCAGGATGGAGCTGTTGGAGAAGAAGTATTATAATTGAGAGATATAAGGTTGTGGTTAGATTTACCGATAGAAGCGAAAGTGGTGTATTTAAGAAAGGAAGGACTAGTGGTGAAACAATAGGTCAAGGTGTGTTCCAGAATTGGGTTTTGGGACGAATCCTCGGAATGGTGTGTGGGTTTCTTTAATTAGTTTGCTCCAGATCGGTTGAGAATGCTGAAATGATTCGGCCTTCCTCCAACTAATATCAGTAATGAAAGGGACCCCAACCATTCAGTGTTGTGTACATGAAATCCCCTAAATAGAGACCTCAGTATTTGGGTGAGAAGATATAACAGTCTCGTGAGAAGTAGTGAAGAAATTCGAAAAGGGCGTGAAATATCTGTTCTGTAGGAGAAACAGTAGCAGAAGCACAGAATTATTGTGTAGACAGGAAGAAGATTTTTAAGCAAGGACATTCGAAGTTAGGAGATTCATAAGAAAAAAGATTCTCGAGACGTTGTTTAAAGGAGTGTTATGTTTACATAGGCACAGTACTCCACCCTTCAGACGGAAATTATTGAAATAAGTTTGTAAGTTGGATATATTAAACGAGTTGAGGAATGAATTCTTAGCCATCCTGTGTCTCAGAACAAATAAAATGTTAGGTTGTGAGTTAGAGAGGTGATATTCCCACACGAAGTCAACAGTTTGAGTTTTAAGCCGCGGTTTGAATAAAGTCGATATGAAAGTCCGAGTCGTGCAAATTAGCCCCATTCCTACAGCACACACAGCACAGCAAAAACAAAAACAATAGACAAAAACAAACAGACCAAACAAACATAAAAAAAAAAAACCAATGTGGAAATCAGGAAAAATTGTTTGTTACGCTAAACCCAAAAATTAAAATAGGAAAATTATAAAATGCTAAACGTATTTACAGAAAATTTTTAAAAATCTAAAAGTTATTAACAAAATCTACACACTAAACTAAAAACACATTAAATCTACACACACACACACACACACCTACACACACGCAGACAAACAAAAAAACTTAAACAAATGACTAAAACAAAAGCTAAATTTAAAATACCCCAACGTAAATGAAAACCTGCATTAAAACCGTAAAATTTAAATTTAAAACCGAGGTTAATAACAAGAGGTAAGACTCCAAAATCGCGGCACTCATATTAGAAGAAAAAAAAATAAAAATGATATTAAAAAAAAATAAAAAAAAATAAAAATATAATATAAAAAATTATATTTTAAGAATTCTTTGATTTAAAAATACGGCATCTAATATCTAATATGCCGACTTATAAAAAAAATAAAAAGCAAATAATTTAAGAAATATGAGAGAACACTGCTTCACTATCACTGATAAACAAAAAATTTGAAACTGATGATCATTGCACGATGTTTTATTACAAGGTATTTAAAATCTTATTTTCAAATATGGGTTTTGCGCGCGGGAAATGTTGATATATGAGAGTCCGAGCCTGACAAAAAAAATGCATAAACATTACGATATTTGTTACATACTTCTTTTATTTCTTGCCAAGACTTTAACAAGTTCTTGGAAATAAAATGAATTTCTTAAGTTTTCATTAAATAATATTCGTAAGAATAGGAATGACGAAGCACACAGTTTAAAATATAAAATCTCCCAAAAAGTAGACCGTAGCAATGCGCCACTTTGGCGCATGCGCCACGTTTGGCGCATGCGCCAAGGGTTGGCCACCCCTGGGCTAATGGCTCTTTTGTTTAAAATTATCGATTGTTTTTTCGAATATCGATACATCAATAGGATTTTTTTATTTTCCCGATAATCGATAATTAAGGTGTTTTCGATTTTGCACTTGCTAACGAAATTTAGGAAATGCTAAAGTTTGCGTGTTTTCCTGTCAAATTTGGCACAATTAGGAAAAAGGCTAACCCAAACGTAAGGAATTTCCTAAAATTTTGTAAGGTTGCTATTTCCCGTGTTTACCGAATTTAAGGAAAATGCTAACGAACAAATGTAAACAAACAAGATGGCGGAGTTGATTTGATGAATGCTTCATTCATGAATTAGCTTTAAATCTAATTCTTCCAATCGATTAACTCCATTCATTAGTTGAATTCAGATGTATTATTAAATAAAACCATTTGTTATTTTGTTTTTCTTTTTTTATTTCAAAACCAACTGGTTGGGGCCTCACATCAGAACAGCTGAAATCAAAAAAATATTTGTAAAACAATCGTTTCGATTATGCCCGAAGTTCGTGCTACAAACTGGATTACGCATTTCTTAATCGAAGCGTTATCACAGTGCAAAATGGCCAAACGGCTTTTAGCTAGATTTGTTTTCTAAGAATTAAGTATAAACAAGATTGGGGATAAAGATCAAACGTATAATACATCTGTTTGTAATAAATTATAAGTAATACTGAAATATAGTCATTAGTATTATTATAATGATATAGTAAGGGTAAACTTTGTATATAATATATTAATATGTATATATAATATATATATATAGTATATTTATATATATATATATATATATATATATAATATATATAATATATATATATATAATCATATATATAATATATATATATATATATTATATATACGTATATATATATATAGTACTATCTATATACCTAATATATATAAATTATATATATATATATATATATATATATAATTATATATATATTATAATATATATAATATATATATATATATATATATAGTATATATATATATATATTATATATATATATATATATATATATTATAAATATATATAATATATAGTTTATATATATATATATATATATATTATATTATATCTATATATATATATTAATATATATATATATATATATATATATATATATATATATATATATATATATACAGTGTTGGGCCCGCAACCCAAAAATAATTGCGGCGCAATCGCAATCGCAATTCGTAAGAAATAATTGCGATCGCAACCGCAAACGCAATTGCGGTAGACCGCGAATTGCGGTCGCAAGGGTGAGCAAGTTAAAATCCTATGTTAAAAATGTTAATATACTAAGAACAAGAGAAATTAATACTTCCGCAGTACATATATATATATTATTATATATTAATAAAATTAAATTAATAATACACTAATTTTAATATAATATTATATTAATAAATAATATATTATATATATATATATTAATATATAATAGTATATATATATATATATATATAACTATTATATATATATAGTTATTATATATATATATATATAATATATATATTAGGGATGGACCTGAATGGTTTAAATTTGAACTGTTTGCGATGCGGATCTTTAAAGAGGCATGAGATGCGGATGCGGATCTTAAAGTAGATGAGGATGCGGATGCCCGGATGCGGATTTTACTCTTTAAGTTTGAAATTAAAAGATTATATATATATATATACTATATATATATATATATATATATTATATTATATATAATATTAGTATATATATATATATATATTATATATATATATATAATTATATTATATTATATTATATATATATATATATATCATATACTATAATATATATTTATATATATATAGTACTAATATATATTATGAGTATATAATATATATATATATATATATATATATATATATATTTATATATATATTATATAATATATATATATATAATGATCATATTATAGTATATTATATATTTACAGTGTTGTCCCACGCACTCACGCGGTCACGAGCCTATTCAAGGTAGGGTGTTTGCAACCTCAATATTCATCAACTACGGCAAACTACGCAGATGGCACAAGACGCAGGCTTTTAAAGGTGAGAGAGATTAAATTCAGCAGGAAACACAGAAGATGGAAGAGATTCCACAGAACAGGTGGCAAGAATGAAGGAAGCACCGCAGCGAAAAAGCCTGGATTACCAATATCAACACAAAACTCATGCCCTGACACAGCACCCACCTTTTGCTACGAGGGCGTCGTAAAGGTGTGGTACGCGAGTGAATAAGCTCCCTCGAGCACTCTGCCGCTGCGGGTACGCTAATAGAATAAAGAGATAAAGCCCCCAACATCACGCCGTAAAGATAGAGGTCAAGTGAAACTGAAAGTTGTTATATATTCTATGTTTTATAAGGCCTTTTTGGCCTTTTTTGCCTCAAACCTTCCAAAAGCCGGGTGAAACCAGAGCCCCCCCTGATATGAGAGCAGTAATCCATACAAGGGTGGATGAGGCCCTTGTATAGCTGGAGCAACCGAGAAGAGGAAAAAAAGTCTCGCAGCCTAAACAGAACTCCCAGTTTCTTTGAAGCCGCCCTACCAACCGTTGTGATGTGAAGATTCCAAGACATTTTTTTGTTTATGTTAAGGGCAAGGATGTTTATATTGTCAACAGGAGAGAACGACAGAACCGTCGAAAAGAGATAGGAAAGTTAGAAGGTGTTTTAGAAGAGGAGATTTGTAGGAGTTTGGTTTTTAAAGAACTGAATTTCACAAGGTTGAGAGGACCCCATCAGGAAATTGCTATCCACATCATCGAGAATGAATCGGAAAGATTAAGAACGAGAAGCAATTCTAGGAAGTAAAAGAAGGATGCAGAATTGAAAATGAGTTGAAGAAAGTGAAGGGTCGGGCATCGGCATTACGAGTGGAAAGAGTTAAGAATGTGGCAGTTTGGAAGAAATTCCCATTTAATGAAAAGTGGAAGTAAGAGTAGGAAGATAAGACAGACCTGAGGAACACCACTTTTGACAGAAAAGAACAACCGATATTGAGTGATTTGAAAGAAAACTAGACATAAGTAAGCAAATCGGGAGTGGAAACATTCTCGTTCCCCTACCACTCTTGCTAATTAATCATCTCTCATGCTAAAGATCGTTGCAAGGGTAACTCTTCGGAGAGCACGCGATATGAAAGTGCGCGTTGTACCTCTTGGTTCTCCTACTGACAACTCCATTTTTCTGGCCTCTTGCCAAAAAAATCTCTAGCAACTTCTGTAAAGCTGTCTTGTATGTAATATACGCTAATTCTCCCAACTGAAAAGGCCAATCTTTCCGGCCTCCTATTTTCCTCTAAACTCAAACCTGGACGATTTCTGCATTCCTCATCTCCTCTTCTCCTTATTGTGGAATAATTGGCCTGTTTTGTATCAAACGAAGTTAGGCGCGCGCGCACTCGCATATACCCACACCGAGTTTTGAAAGGGGTGTGCTTCCGTGCTGACCACCGCCTCCTCGTTCAACCGCTATACATTCTCTATGTCCTCAATTACAACTTTCCTCAGCTGCTCTGGAAGCCACCCAGCACAATCGCTCCGCACAACCCGATTCCGAAAAACGTAGCGCTCTGATCCCTCTAACAATCGCCCTATAGCTCTCACTTGTGTTCTATCTAAAGTCTTTGAAACCCCTTCTCAACTCTCATTTCTTGATCATCTGGATCTCATTCACTTCTTCCGATCGCCAGTACGGCTTTCGGCGTTCAGGTCTACTGGCGATATTACTTTCCTATCTTACTGATTTGTGGGGTTTTCTGCCCTAAGGAACTACGGGGAAGACTTGCGTGGGTGCGCCTTGACATATCAAAACATATTGACCGGTATGGACGCGTGGCTCTCCAAGCTCCCTCCTTTTGGGTTTCCTCCTTCTTTGCTTACGTATGTCTAGTTTTCTCTCAATCGCTCAATGTCGGCTGTTGTTGACGGGGCGACTTCTTTCTTCTTTTTCTGTTAATGTGGGTGTTCCTCAGGGTTTCTGTCTTATCTCCTACTTATTCTTCTTTTCCTTAACGATCTTCTCACCTGCACATCATTCTCTATCCACTCTATACCGATGACTTGACCTTACATTCTTCAACTCATTGCAATTCTCGCTCCCTCTTTTACTTCTAGAATTGCCTCTCGTCTAATCTTCCGATTCTATTCTCGCTGATCTGGATAGGATATTCCGGGTGGGGTCGTCTGAACTTGTGAAAATTTAATTCTTTAAAAACCTAACTTCTACAAATCTCCCTCTCCTACAACACCTTCCAAACTTTCCTATTTCTTTCGACGGTTCTCTCGTTCTCTCCTGTTGACAATATAAAACATCCTTGGCCTAACAATCAATAACAAAAAAATGCTCTTTGGAAACCTCACATCCACAACGGTTGCTG
>JABUQX010048870.1:57500-60000 GCA_015478945.1 Trachelipus rathkii | reverse complement strand
CTCGATAAGAAATGCTAATCCAGTTTTAGCACGAATTTCGGGCATAATCGAACGTTTCTTTACAAATATTTTTGATCAGCTGTTTTGATGGAGCATGTGGTTTTGGAATAAACAGAAAAAAAAATAACAAATGGTTTTTATTACAAATAATTGATCAACTATTGTGATAAAGTTTATCGATTTTGAAGAAATTAGATTTAAAGCTAATTTAATGAATGAAACATTCATCAAATCAAACGACCTACTACGCCGCCATCTTGTTTGTTTACATTTGTTCATTAGCATTTTCCTTGAATTCAGTAAGCACGGGAAAGAGCAATCTTACAGAATTTAGGAAATTCCTTACGTTTTGTGAGCATTTTCCTAAATTTGTGCTAAATTTGACAAAATGGACGCCACTTGAGCATTTTTCTAAATTTCGTAAGCAAAAATGCAAAATCAAAAACGGCTTAAGTAGAATGTAGATATTTCACAATTTTTTCCAATAGGGATGCAAAAAAAATTTATCGATTATCGATAACATTTTTATGTTTACGATAATCGATAGTTGATCCGAAAATGCTTTTATTTTAGCTGCGTTTCCAGAAGCCCGACTGCAGCCCGAGCGTGCACACAGGCGCATATGCATCGTTTCCAGCGCCCGTTTGCGCACATCTACCTCATGTAAACGTCACAGTCAGGCGCCCGCTGTTAAATCCTCGATTTTTTGCGGGATTAGTAAACGGACGGCTGCGGAAAGGAATACTTTTGTATTTAATACGAAACAATTCTCCTGTATACATAAAGAAACTTGGTCAAAAAGTTGTTTTTAATATTTTAGTTTAAACTTGTTATTTTTAAGAAATATGGCTTAGATATATCGTATTAATTTTTTTTCCATAAAATCGATAAATTAAGTTATAAGGAGTATGGTTTTTACAAATTGTCAGCTGTCCGACTGGCGCGCGTTGGCCGTTTCCAAGGTACTCACAAATCTTCCTGTTCTCTGATTGGTTAATGTAATTTTTTTCAATTCGAAGCGTTTCCGAGTCGATTTTGCACACGGGCTGCTGGAAACGCAGCTTTTATTTAATTAAAGCGTTTTCGTTTTTGCATTTCTGCTTACGAAACGTAAGAAATGCTAAGGTTTGCGGTTCGATTATGTCAAATTAAGCACAAATTTAGGAAAATACTCACCAAACGTAAGGAATTTCCTTAAATCTGTAAGGTTGCTCTTTCCCGTGCTTACCGAATTTAAGGAAAATGCTTACGAAAAAATGTAAACAAACAAGCTGGCGGCGTAGTAGGTCGTTTGATTTCATAATTGTTTAATTCATGAAATTAGCTTTAAATCTAATTTCTTACAAATCGATAAACTTCATCACAATAGTTGATCAATTATTTGTAATAAAAACCATTTGTTATTTTTTTTCATTTCTGTTTATTCCAAAACCACGTGCTCCATCACAACAGCTGGTCAAAATATATGTAAACAAACGTTCGATTAATGGCCCGAAATTCCCGTGCTAGAAAACCTGCATTAGCATTTCTTATCGAGCGTAAGCACAAATGCAAAATCGAAAACGGCTTTATTAATTATTTCCATTTGTGCTAACGCTCGATAAGAAATGCTAATTCAGTTTTAGCACGAATTTCGGGCATAATTGAACGATTGTTTACAAATAAAAATGGTCACCTGTTCTGATGGAGCACAACCCTTGTTTTAGTTTCTATATCGGGATTATGAACTTAATGGATGCTTAAACTATGACCCCCACCTCCCAATCCTAAATTTGCTTCTCAAACTGATTACTTTCCTCACTCATCATCTTCTAACCATGTTTTACAGAAGAAAATGAGAAAATTGAGACAGAAGCTACATGGCCCTGTCAAAACTGTGCAAGTCAAAAAAAAATTGTGCCATTTACTTTGAGTGGTCGGGCGATGCAGTATTAGATTTAAATTTTCAGTTTTAATCTGGGCTGTGGAATTGGAAATCTTGATATGTTTACAAGCTAATAAGATTAAAAAGAAAGGTTACTTTCTAATACTAAAAATGTTAAAAAGACTTTTAATGCAATCAACAACAAAGGCAGTACTCTACTGATAAGATTAAGGTACCACAAATATGGATTATTATGTCAATATGCTACAGCAAAATGCTAAAAAAAATATGCAAAATCTCTCCCAAAGTAAAATTTACCAAAAATGACTAAAACTAACAAAGTGATATACAGAAGGAATAGTTTATTTTGTATACGAAATTTCTTATAACCCCGAAAAATTGATATTCAAAGAACTTTATCCCTCCTCCTCATAGTGTAACTTAAGTCTTTTCAATAAAAAGTTCACAGAATCAAGCTTCCTAAAAGTGTTAATTTTTCATCAAAGAGAATGAGTGCTTTGAAAGCCTAATAAGCGGCTTGAAAGTCAAAATACGTTAGAACGCTCAAAATGTATCGGATAACAATACATTTTAATAGATAGCCGGCGAACATAATTTCTCTCCTTTTAACATAAA
>JABUQX010048870.1:17500-47500 GCA_015478945.1 Trachelipus rathkii | reverse complement strand
ACACTATTAAATGCCATAAAGCCTTGGTACTGAATTGGTTGCAAACCTTTTACGTCATAGAAATATCTCTGAGAGCGGTACACCATGGGTTCATCGGATGGAAGCGGAATGCACCACAAGTTTAAGTCAGGGTTTTTATGAATTACTGATCTATAAAAAAATTTCAATAATTAAAATTATAATAATAATAATAATAATAATAATAATAATAATAATAATAATAATAATAATAATAATAATAATAATAATAATAATAATCAGCTGCCCCTTGGTTCCCAAGAACTGAGGTGGAGTGCGCGAACATGTACCAGAAAGAAAATGGCTAAGTAAAAGACTATCACAAAAACCAAATCAACCGTGTACTATAAGTAGGGTGACCTCTACTCTCTTCCATCAGTCTAACACCCTCCGTTGTCATCCCTATCTTTAATTCTTTTATTACCTCATCCATATACAAGTCGAAAAGAAAGCCCCACCCCCTTTATACCCTTAAATGAGAACTCGTCAGTCAGAAAAATCCACCCAAGAGCTTTTACGAGACTGCGGTATCTCGTCAATATGGAGTGAGTTCATACCCTGAGAAAAACCCACAACCATACCCCACCCCCCTCACAATTTCCCGCCATTCACTCCTGTTATGCACCTTTCGTCTCGCCTCTACCAAACTCGCATTCCTCTATTTCAGGAATTCATTTACTGACTCAATCCACTTTTTCTTTGGGCCCCCAGCTAGTCGATTCCCAGCACACTCTCCACTATACATCTGATTAGCCAACTGACCACCATCCATCCTTTCTATATGACCAAACCATCTGAATGTACTCTAGTTTATTCTCTCATTTAAGCCTTTCTTCACACCACACCTCTCATTAATGCATTCATTCGTCGTTTTCTCAATTCTTCTCACACTTAACACACCCTTATATATATATATATATATATATATATATATTATATATATATATATATATATTATATATATATATATATATATATATATATATATATATATATATATATATATATATATATATATATATATATATATATATATATATATATGTATAGTATATATATATATTTTATATATTATAAATTATATATTCTGCACGCTCACTTGGTCAGAAACATACCAAATACTTCTGACGCAATTACTCAGGATTAAGAGGCTATTGTTGGTTATAATAAATAAAATATTATATTATATAATATATATATATATATATATATATATTATATATATATATATATATAATTATTATATATTATATATATATTATATATATTTAATATATATTATATATATATATATATATATATATATATATATACTATATAGATATATATATATATAGTATTATATATATATATATATATATATATATATATATATATAATATATATTATATATGAAAAGTTGAAACTGAACAAATCTGAGCAAATGAAGGAAGCAAGTTGTTAGGAGTGCAAAGGAAGTATGTGGATGTGCTAAAGTAGGAAGTAAGAATGTTAACAGTGAGAGGTGGAATGAAGAGGTGATGCAAGCGGTTAAAAGTAAAAAAGCGTGTTTGAATGTACTAAAAGCAAATGAATGAAGTTTCAAAAGAAAGATGTTTTGGATTTATAAGGAGGAAAAAACGAATACTAAAAAGGTGCATACGTAGGGAAAAAGAAGAGTAAATGGACAGTTTGGAAAGAGGATGATATGGGGACTTACAAGGAAATAGAAGTTTCTTCTGGAAGGAGCGGAAGGTTAAGAATGAGAACAAGGGAACCTGCTTAGAATAATGAGTAGGGATGGTGGTTTTTTAACTGATGAAATGGATGTGAGGGGAGTGGGTGGAAAGAACACTTAGAGAATCTGTATAATATTAACAGTAATGAAGAGGTGATTAGTGAATGTGTGTGGCTTTGATGGTGCAAGAAGGAATAGGTATTTTGGTGATGAGATGTCATTAGCAAGAAAGAGGTAATGGGTGAGTGAGAAAGTTGAAGGAATGGTAAATCTGCAGGTATAGATGTAAATTCTAGTGAAATTGATTCAAGAACGGAAGGTGAAGATAGTGATTATTGGGATTTTGGAAGTTGTGTAATAAAGCGTTTATGGTGGAATATGTTCCGAGGGATTGGAGGAGAGCAGTAATAGTACCCTTATATAAGTTAATGGAGATAAGGGGAACTGTAGAAATTATAGGGGAATTAGTTTATTAATTGTAGTAGGGAAGATATATGCTGGTATTTTGGTCGAAAAAGTGCCGTCGAGTGACTGCGGGACTGATTGGTTAAGAACAGGGTGCATTTAGGAAGTGGTAGAGGAATGTGTGGATCAAATTTTGACATTGAAACAAATGACTGAGAAAAGGGAGAGGAAGAATAATTGCATTTAGGTTTTACGGATTTGCCAACAGGCGTATGATAGAATTAATAGGGAAGTTCTATGGTAGGTGTTAGCAATCAAAAGTATGTATGACGATAGTGAGGCGTGTGTAAGAATAAATTGGTGTCAAAAGTGATTGTTTTAATATTAAATATGAGGTGGGCAGGGATGTGTTATGTCCCCTTGTTATTTAATTTGTATATGGATGGGGTGGCAGGAAATGGTGTTAGAATGATGGAAAATGGAAGTGAGTGAAGGGTGCCCTAACTATTTATATGCGGATGATTTTGATTTGTGTGGCGATCTGAAGTGGTTTTGAGAGGATTGGTAGAGAGATTTGGCGGGGTGTTGTAAAAGGAGGGGTTTGACTGTAAATGTAGATAAGAAAGGTTATGGTTGTGAGGAGGACAGTCCTCGGTGTGAAAGTTATGTTAGATGGTGTAGCTGGAAAAATGGTCTGAGTTAAATATTTAGGATATATGTTGGTGAAAAGGGAACGGATGATGCAGAGTGTAGTATGAAAGTTGTGAATGGCAGGAAGGTAGCTGGTGCAATTAAATCGATGGTGGATGTAAAGGGGCTAAGTCTTGAGTGCACTAGGGTCTTACATGAGGGTATGTTGTTACCTGTGTTAATGTATAGTAGTGGAGACTATGGTCTGGATAAGAGGTATATGGATCTAGAAGTTAAATTGTGTTTCAAATAATGAGGTATAGAAAGTGCTTGGTTCGAAAAGAATTGATAAAATGAGGAATGAACGTATTAGTTATGTGGTGTGAAGAAAGGGGTAAATGAGAGAAAAAATGTTAACTGACATTCCTTTTATATTTTACCAGACATTGAGATGGTTTGGTCATGTGGAAAGGATGAATGACAGTCGGTTGGTTAAGTGGTGAGTGTATAGTGGGTGAGTGTGTTGGGAATCGACCCGGTTGGGAGACTGAAGAAAAAGTGGGATTGAGCTCAGTAAACGAATATCTGAAGGAGAGAAATGAGAGTTTGGCAGAGGCGAAAAAAAAGGTGCATAAAGGGGGCATAATTGTGGCTAGGGTTGGGGAAAAAACCGTTTTTTTCAGGAAAAAAACATGTTTTTTTCAGTTTTTTTCGTTTTCATTAAATGTATTTTTGAAAATATAAAGAGGCTAATATGATATTTCACTTGAGTATTTTCAATTTTTCAAATATGAGGATACCTGAAATTAAACAAATATTCCATTTTGATTTATAAAATAGCAGAACTACCTTATATTTTATCAATTGTTTTCGTTACAATTTACAGCAGGTTGTAGCCTGCAGACTGCTGTTTGTAGGCTTCTACTTACTTTTGTAATTTTACTATGTAATTTTACAGCTTTTATTCAAATTAGTTCCTCTGTTGGAATTTAGATTGAACTAAACGATCTATTAATCATTTATATGTAGATGAGTCCTGAATGATAAAAACTCAAAGTGACTTAAGGGATGCAAATAAATAATATAAAAATATTGAATATTTAAAATTTATACCAAGATTGTAAATGAAGGAGGATGAGTAAATGATATATTAAATATTTGGGCTTTGGAATATCAACTTTTTGATTCACTAATCATTAGTCCCCACTCCCCAAGACCCCAGTCACTACTGAGTAGTGACTACTCTGCTGACTACTGTCTAGCTCATTATCACTGGGCTCATCAGCGTGATCAGCCCATTTAATTTTGTGATATGACTGATGAGTCTGATATCTTCAGGAGTCGTATAAGTATCGTTGAAGAATGAACAGTGGTGAGGAGCAGGGGCATCACAAGGGACCTTAAGGCTTTAGCTGCCTTTAGCATGAATCATCTCTCTCAGTTGGCAATTTCAGGAATTTGTCATAGTTTAGTTATGAGCAATTAAATATCTATTTTTTGCACGTCTTACACTAACAAAAGTTACATTTCCATGCGAGGGCCTTTGCTACTTTTTATTTTCCTTAAAAAGTACAGTTCACACAACTTTTTGCACGTGACATTTCTAAATTCTGATTAAATAATTATGATAAAAATGTTACTGAAAGCTGAAAAAGAGTAAGAAATTAATGAAGCCACCAACAAAATATTATGAATATCAAAATTCAGAATATAAAATAAAATTATATGGAACCCTAAAAATTTCGAACACAATACAGGGGCTTCCACTTTGGTAGGAAAATTGGACCAAAAATGTGCAAATAAGAGCATATTTGTAACTTTAAATGAAAATTGTTGCAAACATTAAATTCCACAACTTAATTTGAAGAAAAACGAAAAAAAATTTTTACTCGTTTTTTTCAGGCTGTGTTTTTTTCATGAAAAAACAGTTTTTATTCGAAAAAAACGAGCTTGTTTTTTTCCTTTCCCAACCCCTAGTTGGGCCCACCTGGGACAGGGGATGAACCTTACACTTGACATATGCCATATGAGGGATCCGTCGCGGTCCCTCGTGAAGCTTCTAGGGTGGATTTCTGACTGCGAATGAGTTTCTCACTAATAGGTAACAGAGGGGGCGGTAAAGGCTGGGACTTTCTTTCGACTTGTGTCATATTCTTCTACTACTTTTCTGTTTCTGATGCATGTAACGCATCTTACCCCCAGTCTTGGGGAAAAGAGGAAAATAATGATGAAGATGATATATATATATATATATATATATCATAGTATATTAATATATATATATACTATAATAATATATATATATATATATATATATATATTATAATATATATATATATATATATATATATATATATATCTATATATATATATAATTATATATATATTACAGTAATATATTATTATATATATATATATAAGTAGTATATTATATATATATATATATGTATAATATATTACGTATATATATATATATAATATATATTATATTATATATTATATATATATATATATATATATGTTTGGGTTTATTTGGGTTGGCTGCCTACTACATCCTATTTCTTGCCAGGAATGTAATGCGGCTCGGAGAAGGTCCGTGATCGCCGTAAACGACGCTTCTAACTTTCGGCGCGAAATTGTATGACTCGTATGAGGTACATGAAATGTCAGAGGAATAAATGTTGAGGAGAAGAGAGAGAGGTGATGAATGTGTATTTAAATAGGGCAAATTTGATTTGCTCGCTGTGAATGAAACAAAGATGAAGGAAAACGGTGAAAATTTAAGTGGTGGTGATGTGAAATGTGTGCGTGCTGGTGTGGAGAGAATGAGAGGGTGAGAGAAGGAGTTGCAATTTTGGATGAGTGACTTGTGGTACAAGCTATGGTAGACTTTAATTGTGTGAGTCCTAGAATTCTACTGGTTAAATTACGTTTGAAAAGGTCAAGTATGTGTGGTGTTGACGTATGGTCCATCTGAGGGAAACGTTGAAGAGAGTACCATTTTTTTTGGATAATCTGATGATGTTTTGGATGGGGGTGAGTAGGAGCTTTGCAATTGATAGTTTTGGGTATGGTTGGATAGGTGATCATAAAAAGGATGGTATAACAGGTGGTTTTGGGGTGGGGGGAGTTGTGAGAGGTAGGAAGGTGATTGATTTCTGTGAAGAGAGAGGTATGTGTGTAAGTAATTACTTTCTTTAAACACAAGAGTATCCATAAGTATATGTAGAGTTGGGTGTAGGTAGAGATGGTATCGAAGTTGAAAAGTATGTTGATTTTGTGTTGGTGAGAAGGAGATGTTGAGTATGTGTGGATGTTAAATCAGTTAGGGTTTAGGAATGGGATTATCGGAGCATTATGTTGTTCTATGTAATTAAGTTAGTGGGGGCATTGATGGAAGAGGAAGGTGATACGAAAGGGAGTAGGTAAAATGAGTGAAAGAAGTTAGTGTGCAAGATAATAAGGATAGTATGTAAGAGCGCTCGCTAGTTAAAAACGCGTTTTGAATGTGACAAGTTGGATCACTGAGCAAATCGGGGGCAATGAAGGCAGCGCAATTGTTAGTAGTGCAAGGGAAGTGTGTGGAAGTGTGCTAAAGTAGGAAAGTAAGAATGTTAACAGCGAATGGTTGAATGAAGAGGTGATGAAAAGCGGTTAAATGTTAAAAAGAAGCGTGGTTGAATGTCTAAAAGCAAATGATGATGAAGATTCAAAGAAAGATGCTTGGGAATTATATAAGGAGGAACAAGAAATACTAAAAGGTGTATACGTATGGAGAAAAACAAGAGGTAAATTGAACAGTTTTGGAAGGAGGATGAATGCGGACATACAAGGAAATAGGACGCTCTTCTGGAAGGAAGAAAGGTTAAGAATGATCGAGAATAAGGGGAATCTGCTTAGAATAATGAATAGGGATGGTACTTTTTTAGTATAACTGATGAAATGGATTGTGAGGGGAGTGTGGGAAAAACACTTCGAAAATCTGCACATATTAACAGTAATGATGAGGTGTTAGTGAATGTGTGCGGTTTTGATGGTGCGAGAAGAAGGAATAGGTATTTTTAGGGATGAGGTTTAGTTAGCTAAGGAGGTATGGTAGGGTAGAAAGTTGTAAGATGGTAAAATTCTGCAGGTATAGGATGAAATTACTTAGTGAAATGATCAGAGCGGAGGCGTAGATGGTGATTGATGTGGATTTGGAAGTGTGTACATTAAGCGTTTATGAAGGGCTATAGTTCCAAGGGATTGGAGGACAGCGTAATAGTACCCTTGTATAGGGTAAAGGGAGATAAAGGGGACTGTAAAAATTATAGGGGAATAAGTTTATTGAGTGTTGTAGGGAAGGTATTATGCTGGTATGTTGTTTGGTCGAAAGAGTGCGTCGAGTGACTGAGGGACCTGATTGGTGAAGAACAAGGTTGGTGCGTTTAGGAGTGGAGGATGTGTGGATACAATCTTTACATTGAAACAAATGATTGAGAGAATGAGGGAGAGAAGAATAAATTGTATTTAGGTTTTTATGGATTTGCAACAGGCGTATGATAGAGTTAAGAGGGAAGCTTTATGGCAGGTGTTAGTGATATATGGTGTTGGTGGTAGGCTTTCTGAATGGATCAAAATTGTTTGACGATAGTGAAGCGTGTGTAAGAATAAATGGTGTCAATGGTGATTGGTTTTAGGATTAATAGCGGAGGTTAAGAAGGGTTGTGTTATGTTCTTGGTTTATTAATTGTATTGGTGGGGTTTATGAAGAATTTGAGGTGGGGATGGCAGGAAAATGGTGTTAGATGGTGAGAATGGAAGAGAGTGGAAGGTGCCTACCTATTATATGCGGATGATTTGGTTCTGTGTGGCGAATCTGAAGAGAGTTTGAGAGGATTTGATAGAGAAGATTGGAGGGTGTGTGAAGGAGGGGCCTTGAAGTAAACGTGGTATAAGAGTGTTTGGTTGTGAGGTGAGGACACTCCTCAGTGTGAAGTTATTTAGATGGTGAGGCAGCTAGAACAAGTTGTCTCTGATGTTTAAATATTGAGTGGTATATGTTGGATGAGAAGGGAACGGACGATGATTGAGTGTAGTAGGAAAGTTGTGGAATGCAGGATGGTGTGCTGGTGCAATTAAAATATCGTTGGTGAATGCAACAGGGACTAAGTCTCTGAGTTGCTAGTGGTCGTGCGTCTTACATGAGGTATGTTTGTTACCTGTGGTTATTGTAATGGTAGTGAGACCTATGGTCTGGAATCCAGAGTATAGATCTAAAGTTCAAGTGTTCAGATGGACAATCTTAGGGGTGTGCTGGTGTGGAGAAGAATTGATAGAGAGAGGAATGAACGTATTACGAGTAGTGGGTGTGTGTGAAGAAAGGGTAAATGAAGAAAAATGAAAGTTGTTGAAGATGGTTTGGCTCATTGTGGAAAGGATGAAATGATAGTAGGTTGGTTACGCGGATGTAAAGTGGTGATGTGTGTTTGGGAACCGAACCGGGCTGGGAGACCGGAATGAGAGTGGATTGAAGTTCGGTGACGTAATGTCTGAAGGAGAGAAATGTTGGAGTTTGGCAGAGCGAGAATAAAGGTGCATTAGAGAGAATGGCGGGGTTTTTGTTAGGGGGCATGGTTTGTGGCCACCTGGGCCAGGGGATGAACGCCTTACATTTGACTATTACCATTAGTGAGGGTCCGTTCGCGTCCTATGATGCTCTATGGGTGGATTTCTGTCTGTGACGACTCTATTACTAATCTAATGGTTAAGAGGGGGCGGTAAGGCTGGCTTTCTTTCGACGTTTGTCATGTTCTCCGCTACTGCTTTCTTTTCCGATGCTTGTCAGCACCTACCCCCCTATCTTGGGGCAAAGAGGAAGTGGAAGAAAGAAAGAAAGAATATTTATAAATATTATATATATCTATATATATAATATATATATATATATATATTATATTATATATATATTATAATATATATATATATAATATATATATATATAATTATTATATATATATATATTATATACTATATAGTATATATATATAATCACCTCTTCTCCTTCTAAATTTTGGTTTTGGTAACTTGGTTGGGAAAAGCTGTCTTCTTGTTTCAAAAATTTCATTTCGGTTTGCTACTACCAAGCTAGCTGATTCCATTGTCCTCCCTGTATGATGCTAGATTTCTTTCGCCTATATAATAATAATATTTATATAAGTTAATCAAAATAATATAATAATTATATATAATAATATCATAATAATAATAATAATTATATAATAATTCATAATATATAATAATAATAGATAATAATATAATAAATAATAATTAATAATTAATAATAGATAATATAATAATTAAATATTATTGTGTTTTAGTTTAATTAATTGTCCCAGTGATGGGTAGAAGAGGATCAAGAAAAGAGAACAAGGAGATGTATTGCACCCTTTTAATAACGTCAAAAGTGTGTTTTATTTTTTCATTAAGTATTTTATAGGATGTAAGTTTTTTTCAGGTTAAAGAATAAGGACTATTTTTTGACTGTACAGTTTTACAAGTAAAATACGCACAAAGTGAGTTGGGAGCCCTTAAAGTTGTTTTGTGCGGATATTTTGTATTACGAAGCTTAAGTACTTTAAACTAAACAATTTATGTTGTTGTTACAATTACTTAAAGATTAAGTAATAAAAGGAAACTCGCTTTTCATGTCATTAACTATAACCTAAGAGGACAATAAAAAAAAACTCTGGACTACATAGTTTAGGTAAGGATTCTTCTAACTAGTAGCCACTTGATGTTAGTTTAATAATAATAATAATAATAATAATAATAATAATAATAATAATAAGATCCCTTCATACCAAAATTTGCGTATAATATAAAGAGTGGATCTCTGATTTACACACAATCTGAACCATGATCATTGATCAACCAAAGTATATAGTTTAGGATTCAAAAATTATGGAACAGAAATAGAACCATATGAGCTTTTATAGGTAAAGTCTTCCTTTTGAGCTGTGGATGTTGCCAGTTTGGTTAAACATTCTCTCAATGGAGGGAATCAGAAGTATTTTTTTGTTAGGTCTGGAAGATATGAAGTTTCTCAGGTTTATTAAGTTTAAGATATTTAATGGTTATTCTTGTAAAGAAATATAATAGGTGATATTTAATAGCATTATAGTGAATAAGATAATATTATTATAGTAACTTGTTTAAAGTTAAATTTGAAAGTTTTCACATATAGAGTCCGAGATTGCTCAAACTGGTCGATATCCAGTCCAACAGCCTTGAGCAAAATGATTTAGACTGGATCATTTTCCTCTGGCCAAATATATAGTCGAGATTGCACTAATAATAATAATTGGAAAGGCATGCAAAAGCTCCCATTAAATTAGAGCTGATATAAAATTTCTAACTAATATAATATAATAATATTAATAATTGTTTTATCTTTAGTGTGTGGGCTTTTTGATTGTAATATAATGAAAATGAGCAATGATTCTACGAAATGATAATAATAATAATAATCATAATTAATACAATTAATAATATCAAGTAATAATTAATAATAATTATTATCATTATTATGCTTCCTGTCTTCCTCCAAAACACTGGGGTAAGGTGCATAGACAATTGCATCGAACGAAAAGTAGTGAAGCATTGAGCAAGTCCAGAAGAAAGCCCAGCCTTACCTCCCCTCTATACCTATTTAGTGAGAACTCTGTCGCAAGTCAAAATGCCACTCTTAGATGCGTTCCGGGACCGGACGGACCCTATATGGCATAATGTCAGTGTTAAGGGCTCATCGCCCTGGCCCAGGTGGGCCCAACCATACCCCCTCACCAAAACCCCCATTCACTCCCTATTATGCACTTTATTCTCGCCTCTGCAAACTCACACCTCTCTCCTTCATACTTTCGTTCACTGACTCAATCCACTTTTTCTTCGGTCTCCCAGCCAGCCGATTCCCAACACACACACCACTATACATCCGCTAACCAACCGACTGTCATTCATCCTTTCCATATGAACAAACCATCTCAAACATATTTCATTTATTCTCTCATTTACCCTTCTTTCTTCACCCACATAATTGTGGAACCAACTTTCCTCATTTATAATTCTTTTTCACACCTAACACGCCCCTAAGATTGTCCATCTGAACACGTTCAATTTTAGATCTATACCTCTTATTCCAGACCATAGTCTCACTACTATAATAATAATAATAATAATAATTATAATAATAATAATAATAATAATAATAATAATAATAATAATAATAATAATAATAATAATAATAATAATCATCATTATCATCATCACCCACCTTCTCTCTCCAAGACTGGGTGTAAGGTGTGACACATGCACTGGAAACAGAATAGTGGAAGAATATGACGCAAGTCGAAAAGAAAGCCCAGCCTTACCTCCCCATTTAAACCCTTTAGTGAGAACTCGCCGCAGTCAGAAAAATTCACCCTAGAGCTTCACGGGACCGCGACGGACCCTCACTATGGCATCTCGTCAATGTAGGGTTCATCCCTTGTCCCAGGTGGGCCACAACCAGACCCTTTCGCAATACCCTGCCATCCACTGCTATTATGCACCTTTTTCTCGCCTCTGACAACCTCACATTTCTTTCCTCCAGGCATTCCTTACCTGACTCAATCTACTTTTTCTTCGGTTTCCCAGCCAGTCGATTCCCAGAACACTCACCACAATACATCTGCTTAACCAACCGACTATCATCCATCCTTTCCACATGACCAAACCATTTTAATGTACTTTCATTTATAACGATTTCATTTCATTTTCTCAATAATTTGTTTCAATGTGAAGGTATGATCCAAACATTCTCCTACCACTTCTAAACGCACTTTGGTTTTCACAATCAGTCCTTCAGTCAATTGACGCACTCTTTCGACCAAAATCGCAGCTATATTTCCTACACACTAACTAATTCCCCTATGATTCCTACAGTTACCCATATCCCGCCTCCGTTCTTGATCCTTTCACCAGTAATTTCATCTATACCTGCAGATTTACCTTTCCTTAACTTTCTCACTCTACCATTAACCTTCCTTAACTAATGAACTCATCCCCCAATACTCTATTCCTTCTTGGCACGCATCAAACACAATACACTCACTATCACCTCTCATCCTACCAATGTTTGCAATTTTTTCAGTGGTTCCCTCAACATCTCCTCACGCATTTAATCAGTTTTACGAAAGCACCTTCCCTATTCATTATTCTAGGGAGATTCCCTTATTCTCATTTTACCTTTCGCACTTCTTCCAGAAGAGGCTTCCTATTCCCTTGTTTAGTTCCATTATCTCCTTCCAAACTGTTCATTTTAATAATAATAATAATAATAATAATAATAATAATAATAATAATAATAATAATAATAATAATAATAATAATAATAATAATAATTATTATTATTATTATTATTATTATTGATGGGACAATACAAAAATAATTTCAGATTCCAACTGAGAAATTCCAAATTTCTGATGCTGAATCCAAAAACCTGCTATTTTTTTCAATTCTCGATGCCAATTCCAATTTATCGTACTATGCGAAAAATTAATGGATTCTGATTCTAAAAAAAAATTCCCTTTCAGATTCCAGTAAAATTGATGATTCTCAATGCAGATTCATCATTCCATCACTACTACTACTACTACTACTAATTATTTTTTCTACTTCTTTCTAATTTTACTGACCAAACGGCAGTAATGCGATATACAAATTAAGAAATATATAAACATCAAAATATTTGCCTTTCCTCTGTGATTGCTCATATTTTCACACATCTTTCATCCTCGATAAGATAACCTGGTAAATTTACCCAAGTTCCTCAAACTGAACTGTAGCACAGAAGTGTTATAATATCCTATAAATATGAATTAACAAAAAAGAAAAAACAAAAAAAAAAAAAAAAAAAAAAAAAAAAAAAAAAAAAAAAAAAAAAAAAACTAAAGTTGCTTGGGTGGGCATCGTCGAACAGAAGTATCGTACAAGGCTATTCAAGTATATATTCGGCAAGTACTTATTCTGATGAAAGAATTTCCGATATATAAAATTCTTCTGATTAAGAAATTTCAGATAATTTTTCATAATCGCACAAGATACAATAAATAACTAAATAAATTTAACACAATCTATTTTAAAATAAGTAAAACATTATATAGCAAAAAAATCCTAATTTAAGAAAAAAATTATGACTTACCCCTCTTGTTTTTGCAAAGCCTTCAACTGAGTTCAAAACTCCTGTTAAAGAAATTCAACATTTTAAAATGTATATTTAACCTTTAGTATTAATATTGGACAACATTTAGACATTAATATATCCGTTTACAAAAATAAATAAGTAAATAATTAATGTTCAAATGACAGATTGATCAACGAAAAAAAAAGTGCATTTAGAAGTGGTAGAGGATGTGTAGATCAAATTTTCATATTGAAACAAATGATTGAGAAAATGAGAGAATAAACTGCATTCAGGTTTTATGGACTTCCAACTGACGCATAACAGGATTAATAGGGAAGTTCTGTGGTAGGTGTTAGTGGTATATAGTGTTAGGCTTCTGAATGGAATCAAAAGTATGTATGACAATAGTAAAGCGTGTGTAAGAATAAATGGAGTTGAAAGTGAATGGTTTAATATTAGTAATGGAGTGAGGCAGGGATGTTTTATGTCTCCATGGCTTTTTAATTTGCATATAAGGTTGGTGTGATGAAAGAATTTGAGGTAGGAGGGGTGGGTGTTAGAATGATGGAGAATGGAAGAAAGTGGATGGTGAACTACTTATTATATGTGGGTGATTTGGTTGTGTGTGTGGCGAACCTGAAGAAACTTTCAGGGGATTGGTAGAGGGGTTTGGCAGGGTGTGTAAAAGGATGGGGTTTGAAAGTAAGTGTAGATAAGAGTAAGGTGATTGTAGTGGGTGAGAAGAGTCTGTGTTGTGAAATCACGTTGGATAGTGAGCAATTGGAATAAGTATCTGAGTTTAAATATTTAGGATATATGTTGGATGAAAAGGGAACAAATGATGCAGAGTGTAGTAGGAAAGATGTAAATGGTAAGAAGGTCACTGGTGAAATTAAATCTCTGGTGAATGCAAAGGGGCTAAGTCTTGAGTGCTGTAGGGTTCTGCATGAAGGTATATTGCTACTGGTGTTAATGTGTTGTTGAGAAACGATGGTGTGGAATAAGAGGTATATACAGTGCAATCTGTTCAGATGGATAATCTTAGGGGCGTGTTAGGTGTGAGAATTGATAAAAATAAGGAATGAAAATATTAGTTATGTGGTGTTAAGAAAGGCGTAAATGAGAATAAACGAGTGTATTAAAATGGTTTGGTCATACAGAATAGATGAATGTTAGTCAGTTGGTTAAGCAGATGCATTGTGGTGAGTGTGCTGGCAGTCGACTGGCTGTAAGACCAAAGAAAAATTTGATTGAGTCAGCAAAGGTATGACTGAAGTAAAGGAATGCAAGTTTGGCAGAGGTGAGAAGAAGGATGCATAATAATAGTGAATGGTGGGGTTTTGTGAGGGAGTTTTCCTTTCGACTTATGTCATGCACTTCTACACAACTATCCTATTTCCGTGCATGCTATGCACCCTACCACACATCTAGTGGGAGGCGAAGGGAGAATAAATTAAAGATTTTATATATTATATATATATATATAATTAATATAATATATATATATATATATACTATATATATCTATATATATATATATATATATTATATTATAGTTAATATATATATATAATATATATATATATATATATAGTATATATATATTACCAGGAAATTTTTTCATCATGTAACAAGTGCCAACATCTGCTGGAACAGAATCAAAGCCACATGCACCAACAATGTGTACACCAGCTTCTTCTGCAGCCTTATTATATTTAAGTTGCATGCTCTCTAAAAACTTTCATATATATATATATATATTATATATATATATATAATATATATATATATATATTATATTTATATTAATATTATATATACCACATATCTATATATATATATATATATATATAATATATATATATATATTATATATATATTCTTCGGGCTGAACATCATTTCAATATTTGGCCTTCAGTCAGATTTTTCTATATAGTTCCTGGGAGAATTGTGTTTCTGTGAAAGTTTAGTGAAGGGCAGGTCCAGTGACGCTTTATCAGTAAAAACATTGTACTTTGGATAATTTTATAGTGACACTCTCACAGGTGTTGCATATGACTGTGGTGACATCATCCAAGATGGCCACCATTTCACTATACTGCTTCTATTGTAAAGTTTCTGAATTTTTAGTGAAAGGAAAATTAATGTTGTATGCATGTCTAATAATGTTGCCCATTCGCGATGTTCTATGAATTTTAGGTTCTAAAAATTCTACTTATGGCATGTGGTTTCTTCATGCAATCTACATAAAATAACTTTTTCTTTTTTTTTTTTAATTTTCACTTTAACTTTATACTTTAAATCTTTTGATTATTTATTGTCTAAATTTGAACACATTCTCTTTCAATTTCAATGTTCACCACCATGGGCGTAGGCAGGGGGGTGCAGGGGGGGGCACTTGCCCCCCCTAAATCTTGGCGAAATAAAAAACTGAACCTTAGTTGTTTGCCAGATGACGTTTTTAATGGTTTATTAGTAGAAAACTTTAAAAAAAAAAGATACATCAATCGATAGATACTGAAGAAATAATTACTAATTACTAACATATTATAAACATACATTTTTTTTATAGTTTTAATGTGTTTTCGTTTTCATATTGGATTGAAGTCAACTAGCTGTGCTCTTTTTATTCAGCTAGCTTCTTCAGATAGTATTCTCCGCTGGAACTCTCAGTATGTTGATAGCATTTGGCGGCTGATAAAGCTGCTAAATATATAATTATATATATATATATATATAATATATATATATATATATATATATATATATATATATATATATATATATATATATATATATATATATATATATATATCTCTATAATATATATATATAATTATATATCTATAATATATGTATATTATCTATATCACTCAACCTTTGCCCCCCCCTAAATGAAATCCTGCCTACGCCCATGTTCACCACAGTCAATAGCTTTAATCTAGTAGCTACCAAAAAACAGCTGGTGGAGTCACTTTTGATTCTTGATCCGTAGCAAATTTTGAGTAGTTCCCTACCCTTCCTCCCCTCCTATTGCCTTAGAAATGGATCATACAACCAGGACATTTAAGCTTTCAACTCTTTACCTTATATTATTAATTATTAAACTTTTTTTTCTGTTGATTAATCCAACCACCATGTTTCTACATTGCATCTTATCACACCAAGTCTTCAGCAGCTTCTACAGGAACCTCTAACCTCAGCAAGATGCTTTTGAGAATTCTGGTGTTAAATAATTTGATTTGCAACAAAAAAAATTTGTGGTAAGTTAGAATGATTACTGTTTTTGAGGGAGAGTTCACTTGGTGCATGGAATGCACAACTGGAAGTGTTTTTTTTGGTTTGGGGGGGGGGGGGAGAGAATAATCCATTTTCTTTCCCTTTAACAAAACATCCTTTCTTCATAGAAAATAAGAATGAGTGGGAAACAATAAGACTGTCCCATCCTCCCAGCCCTAAGTGCATGCAGTTTAAATTAAGAGAGAAATGACTACTAACAAATACCTAGCCATCAATTTCACAAATTTAACCTGAGCTTTTTTTAAACACTATAGCCAGTATCTTAGTTCATAGACCATATAATTCAAGTTAAGAAGTGGATACTACAGTGTGTACAACACCAAACTACAGCCACAAACTAATTCCAAACAAAGTTAAGCATGCACTTTATTTATTTTTTATTTTTTGCACAACCAATAATCAAGGCGAGGCCCATATCAAAACAAATATACGATGATAATAATAATAATAAAAATATTATTTATTATTATATAATACATAACTCATTCACATACCTCCTATCACCCTATTTTAAAAGTTGCAAGTGAACTACTAGCTATCACACCATGAGACAAACCAATACCTAAATTTTAAAGTAAGGTCTATTACAACTACTGAATGACTAACAATAGTATAAATTTAAAATTATGAAAAGATTATAAAAAACTTTTAGTTTTCTATTGGAATCTACATACTTGTGGTTCACCAGATATATCCACATGATCAGCTCCATTTTTAATGCATGCATTGACTACATCTTCACCATATTTTTGATACTGAAATGGATAAAGCAAATATTGTAAAGTATATTATAAATTAACATTATATAAGCATATTATAAATACTATTAACAAAAAGGAAATTACAAATTTGAGATATAAGTATACATACTGGGCCAACACAATTAATGACAACTTTAGCTTTAGAAGCCATCTCTGACAAGGACTCTTTGCTACTATTGTCTGCTTCAATTATGGGAATATGTTCAATATCAAAACCTGGTTAAAAGGAGAAAAGAAATATTTCAATATATCTACTTCATAGCATAATGAAGACGCTTCAAAATTTGATCAATAACACTAAATATTAGTGATACATTACTACTACAGGTATGTGTAAATATCAGAGATAAAAGTGAGTTTGAACAAATAGTAACATATACTAACTATAGAATAATGATCAATCTTTAAAAGGAAAAATTTACCAATATATTTACCTGAACTTTTCAAGACTTTTGAAAGTTTTTCTTTGTTTCTACCTGCCACAGCCCAAGTAAGTGAC
This sequence comes from Trachelipus rathkii, assembly GCA_015478945.1. Lineage (NCBI taxonomy): Eukaryota > Metazoa > Arthropoda > Malacostraca > Isopoda > Trachelipodidae > Trachelipus > Trachelipus rathkii. The sequence continues at coordinate 29,969 of JABUQX010048870.1, read as the reverse complement.
TCTCCTTTCTTTTGCTCTAAAGATGCCACTTTTGCCACCTCCTCTGTTACAAATTGACCAGTATATCCAGTAGCCCCATAAACCACTAGATCGTAGATTTTTCTATTCTCAGACATACTGAAACAAGAAAGCTGATTAAACAAGATTTCAAATATATAAGCACTTTTCTATAAAATGCTGCTACTCATAATTAAAATACAAAATCTAAATTATCAATGCTGTAACTAAAATCTTTAGTACCTAAGTTCATGTAAATATTTCAACACTATCTTTGATGATAATCATCTAATTAAGTCTCAGCAATGATGTACTTGACTAAGGCTACAATCCGATTCTACTACACATACATGTATATTATAAAAGGATATCAAAGTCAAATAAATTAACTTATATGAAAATCAAAATGTAATAATTCAGTAAAAGTTGAAGCCTGAATATTTCCCAAATTAAACACCAAAGAATTATTGACACAAAATTTGCTGTAACAATTTTACGACCAAATATAGAACATTCAATAAAAATGTTTATAGAATAGGTATTACTGAACAATTGCGACATCTGATTGGAGGAGTCTTTGAAAAGGTGAATTACAAATAAAAGATAATAAAGTCTTCTAAGTATAGTAATTAAATTTATTTCTGAAGGGGAGAGGGCCATGACTCTCCCCGACCTCCCTTCCTAGTTACACCTATAGACTGACTGAATCTGGCATGATTTTTGGATTCTTAACTCAGTACACTATATATATATATATATATATATATATATATATATATATATATATATATATATATATATATATATATATATATATATATATATATATATCTATTAATATATATATAACAACATATATATATATCAACATCGAAAAAGATAGACATGTAACTAAAAAACTATAAAAGCTAAACAAAATAAATATAATTTTATTAATCAGGACATTTTTACGGAGTAAAAATTAAAAAAATATAACGCTTTTAAAAAATTAAGGTGTTAAAATTGTTTGAAAAATTAGTTTTGAAAATAGGAAGAAGCTGTAGTGGTCAGTCAGAGGGAGCGCAAAGTTGCCAAATGTTGGATTTTCTTTTCCTCAAAGAATCACAGATGCGTAAAACGTGGAGAGGAAGTCTGGGTTTCTACGGCTCTGGGGACGTGGGGACTTCATCCCCCTCTGTCGCCGAAACCCCTAAAAGGATATAAAAGAAAAAATATTTTCTCCAAGTAAGAATTGGTATTTGTAACTTTTGCTCTCGAGACTAATACAGGTTTCAAGGTCAATCAGGGCGTGCACTTTAGATCCGATTTTATTATATTTTAAATTGTTTATTAATAAATATTAGAAAATAATTTTTTTTTTTAAGTTTCATGGATGAAATTACTTGCTAAAATCAAAAATGTTTTATTTTCCTGTAGATGTTATAGTTTTCTAGTTACATGCACCTCAAGCGCTCTTAACCGGGATGCTGGTGCATAACATATATATATATATATATATATATATATATATATATATATATATATATATATATATATATATATATATATATATATATATATATATACTCTTTACCATATATACACTATATGCTATATAGGCGCCTACTATTACACAATGGTCGGTTTAGATTTTTGTTTTTTAATATATTGCTGCTATATGATACAAACAATTGTCAGTGGTGATGGACATGATTCAAAAAGTTCGAAAGTATTTTAAATAATTTTTAAAAATCATTTTTGTTAAATAGTTTTAAAAATGAAATATCTAGAAAATACACTGCCTGAAAAACAATTACATATTTGGAATCAGCGTATAAAGCGTATAAAAATATAACAAAAAATAAATAAACCAACATTTTTTCCCTTAAATTAAATATCTCAAAAAATATGATACTTACAGAAAAACTAAATACATATTTGGAATCAGCGGCGTCCAGCTTATTTACAAATATAAAAATCAATAAAATAAAAAAAAAAAAAAATTGGGGCTCGAGCCGACGGGGGGGGCAGAGGGGGGGATGTTTTCCACACCCCGTAGAAGTGGAGAACGCGACCACCCAAATACCAAGGGTTCCAGGCCCTCCGAAATAGTCCACCTGTCGTTTCCCGGAGAGGAGCCGAGACCCGACTCCTGCCATCTTTGCTGTTTACCCTTGGGTATTTAACTTTGGTCAAAAAAATTAAAATTAAAGTTACGGATCCGTAAGCGTAACTGGTCCTATATATTTTTTAATCATGTCCGTTTACCATAAAATTCATTATTTGGTATCATATAGCAATGGCCTGTGCAAAAAAACAAACTTCAAAACTGACCATTACTTAAACCAGAAAGATTCATATATATATATATATATATATATATATATATATATATATATATATATATATATATATATATATATATATATATATATATATATATATATATATAATAATATATATATATATATAATTAAACATACTTTGTTGACATAAAGCGGGTCTTTATATATGGTAATGGTATTTTACCATATATGAAATATCGGCTTAGCATTTTAATATCAAAACTGAAACAAAAGGTTTAAAGGTGAAGTAAAAAAAAAAATCTCCCAAAAATTATTTAAATAAATAAATGTAATTCCTAATATAGAAAATTTCCCTTCATTAATTTATGAAACTACTCCGTCATTATTAAAATTAATTTACTCACTTGTATTCTAGGTTCACGGATTTGTAGCCAAGTTTGTAGTAAGAATATCTAGGTATGATGAAAGAGTATCGATATTTATCGATATAGATATTTTTCCGATACTAAAGCCACAGATAATTAATAATATTAAAGCCGCTTTCCTTTTTTCATTTGTGTTTACGAAACGTAAGAAGTGCTCGAGTTTGCGTTCGTTTTTGTCAAATTTAGCACAAATTTAGAAAAATGCTCACCAAACGTAAGGAATTTCCTAAATTCTGTAAGGTTGCTATTTCCTGTGCTTGCCGAATTTAGGACGTGCTTAGAAAAAATGTAAACAAACAAGATGGAGGCGTTGTAGATCCGTTTGGTTTGATGAATGTTTCATTCAATAAAATTAGGTTTAAATCTAATTTCTTCCAAATCGATAAACTCCATCACAATAGTTGAATAAATTATTTGTAATATAGACCATTTGTTATTTTTTTATTCCTGTTTATTCCAAAACAACGTGGTCCATCACAACAGCTAATTCGAAATCTTTGTAAACAAACGTTCGTTTATGCGAAATTCGTGCTAAAACTGGGTGAGCATTTCTTATCGAGCGTACAAAAACGATAACTTCTTAATATTAACAATATTAATAATAGTAATAATTAAGCCGTTTTCGATTTTGCACTTTTGCTTACGAAATTTAGGATTTTACTCAAGTTGCGTTCCATTTTGTAAATTAAAACTAGAGGCCTAGGAAAATATATCAAACGCAAAGGAATTTCCTAAATTCTGCTAGGTTGCTCTTTCCTTACCGAATTTAAGGAAATGCTTATGAACAAATAACAAACAAACAAGATGAGGTGATAGGTCCGTTGATTTGATGAATGTTTCATTCATGAAATTAGCTTTAAATCTAATTTCTTTCAAATCGATAAACTTCATCACAATAGTTGATCAATTATTTGTAATAAAAACCATTTGTTATTTTTTTTTTATTTCTGTTTATTCCAAAACTACCTGCATACTCCATCACAACAGCTGATCAAAATATATGTAAACAAACGTTCGATTATGCCCGAAATTCGTGCTAAAAATGTGCTAAAACTGGATTAGCATTTCTTATCGAGCGTAAGCACAAATGCAAAATCGAAAACGGCTTTAATAATAATTATATTAATACACTATGCTATATCTCTTTTCCATTATAGGCGTTTTCGTTTTTGCATTTGTGCTTACGAAAAGTAAGAAATGATCGAGTTTGAGTTCGGTTTTGTCAAACTTGATGAATTTAGAACGTCCTTACGAAAAAATGTAAACAAAGAAAATAGCGGTAGGAATCAGGCAAGATTTTTTTTTTTTTTTTTTTTACATTGGATAAGGAACGTTTGCCACAGTATAAATATTTCTACTATGGTAATGCCAGTAATGCCTTTAATAAAAAAGTAAGCCTCGTAAGAAATCGTGGTCGTTTTTGAGCGAAATTAGTGCTAAAACTATGAAAGGATTTCTTACCGAGCGCAAGCACAAATGACTAAAACGAAAACGATCTATGTCATTTGTACTTACAAACGGTAAAGCCTGCTGCACACATACCGAGTTACAAACGATAAGAAATGCTTGAGTTTCCGTTAGCTTTGTTAAATTTAGCACACAATCGTAAGAAATGCTTACCAAACGTAAGGAATTTCCTTAATTCTGTAAGGTTGCTATTTCCCGTGCTTAGACCGTTTTCGTTTTTGTCATTTGTGCTTACTCTGGGTAAGAAATGCTTACACAGTTTTAGCACAAATTTCGTGCAAAAACAACCACAATTTCTTATTAGGTTTACTCAAAGTTTATCCTTGGTTTACTTTTGTTTACAAAAAATTGGAATCAGCTGATGTGTTGGAGCCCTTCGATTTGGAATAAACAGAAATAAAAAAAGCAACATGGTTTATAACTTTATATTACAAATAATTGATCAACTATTGTGACGAAGTTTATCTATTTAGAAGAAATTAGATTTAAAGCTGATTTTATAGAATGAAACATTCATCAATTCAAATGGGCCTACCACGCCGACATTTTTATTTATTTTTTCGTAAGAACGTTCTAAATTCAGCAAACACGGGAAATAGCAACCATGAAGAGTTAAGGAAATTCCTTACGTTTTGTAAGCATTTCTTACAATTTTGAGCTAAGTTTGATAAAAACGATTTCTTACGTTTTGTAAGCACAAATGTAAAAACGAAAACGCCTTTACCGAATTTAGAATGTGCTTACGAAAAAATGTAAACAAAACAAATGGCGGCAGGAGGCAATCATGAATTTTTTTTTTTTTTTTTTTTTACAATAGATAAGGAAAGTTTGAGAGTAATGACTTTAAAAATAATAAGATTGTGCCATATATTTGTGTGGTATTCATATTTTTTTCTCGTTTGATATATTCATAAAGAAATCAAATGATAATGTATCACAACATGGTAGGCCCATTTGAATTGACGATGCTTCCATGGTTCATTCAATAAAATCAGCTTTAGATCTAATTTCTTCCAAATCGTTGAATAGCTGCTCAGTTATTTGTAATGTAAACTATTTTTTATTTTTTTTTACTTCTGCTTCTTGCAAATCATCGGGCTCCAACATAACAGCTGATTCCAATTGTTTGTAAACAAAAGTAAGCAGCGTAAGCTGTCGTGTTCCATTTTACACGAAAATCGTGCTAGAACTGTGTAAGCATTTCTTATCGCTTATAAGCACAAAAGACAAAATGGAAAATGATACTATGGAAAATTTTTAGATGATATTTTTAAAGCCGATATATTAATATATCGATATTTTTCCTCAGTATCGACTATCGAATCATATAGTGTATAATAAGATTGTGATAATACCAAAGTTTAAACATAATCTAATATATATTATTATATCAAAATTTTGATTATATGTATTATATATTATTATTATTTTTATTATTATTATTATTATTATTATTATTATTATTATTATTATTATTATTATTATTATTATTATTATTATTATTATTATTATTATTATTATTATTATTATTATTATTATTATTTTTATTATTATTATTATTATTATTATTATTGGCCCTGTTATGTTTTAAGACTCCGTCATTTCGTATTGTTTTTAACATATTGCTAGTATATGATACTAACAAGTAACAATGAATTTCAGTGGTGATGGACATGATTCAAAAGTTCGAAATATTTAAAATAATTATTTAAAAATCACATTTATATCAATAAAATTTTAAAAAATGAAATATCTCGAAAGGTACGAAACTTACAGGAAAAACCAATTGCATATTTAGAATCAGCATATATAAAGCGACTATAAAAATATAAAAAAAAAAAAATCATAAGTAAAAATCAAGCTAAAACTAAAGACTGACTTGAAATCAGATTCTTTTTTCGGAATCAGCGTATCAAACTTATTACAAAATGTAAAAAAAAAAACAATTAATAAAAATAATAAATTTTTTTTTTTTTTTTAATTGGGAGCTCAACCGACGGGGACAGGGGACGTTTTCCCTTACCCCCATGCAGTGAGGGCGGAGAACGTTGCAGAATCTTGAAAAACTATGCCAGCTTTCCAGTCCAAATACCAAAGGAATAAGTCATAGAAAACCATTGCAATTATGACTGTAAAATGCTCAACGGTACCCGAAGTCTCTGCATATGCTGTAGTATAATAATATAAAATTAACATATTTCAAAAAAAAAATATTAATTGAAAATCATTTAAGATAGAATTTAAAAATATATAAATAATAGATAATTATATTAAGCTCATTTTTAACAAAATTTTCAGTGGGAACATGAAACGGAAAAGGTCTATTATTATTATTATTATTATTATTATTATTATTATTATTATTATTATTATTATTATTATTATTATTATTATTATTATTATTATTATTATTATTATTATTATTATTATTATTATTATTATGTATTATTATATTATTATCATTATTAACTCTTATTGTTATTATTTTGTATTAACATTATATTATCTCAATATCAGCAGGATATCTTATATATTTTATTATTATTATTATTATTATTATAATATATATATTAGATTATGGTTTTACCAAGATTATGATTTTAATTTTTAATTTATGTTAGTAACATTTATTTAAGATGCTGTAAAAATACACACACGAAAATATGAAAATTAAAATAAAATTTAAAAGTACCCTTCAAACAAAAGAATACTTCATTCTATTTGAAATGCCTTAAAGGAACTAAAAATATTTTTATTAAACTATAATATTTGTAAGCGATGTATAGCTAAATATTTAGATTTTCTCTTCTAATGGGATGATATAAATAATCCTGACACCTTTTCAATACAATTTTAGTTAAGCTAAGCTATGAATAGTTTCAGTTTTTATTTCCTACTTTAAATTTTGTGTTAAAAAGCATTTCTTAAAAATTTATTTTGCTTTCCCAATTTTATTAAAAGAAAAATTCTTTAAGATATATAAATTTATTAATTCAAATATTTAGTACAATATCTACTACTACTACTACTACTACTACTACTACTACTACTACTACTACTACTAATAGCCATGTATCATCTAATAATAATAATAATAATAATAATAATAATAATAATAATAATAATAATAATAATAATAATAATAATAATAATAATAATGATGATGATGATGATGTCACATTTTTACAAATACGTATATTATTCATTAATTAAGTGTAATACTTTCTCATGGTGTCAATGAATTTTCAAAGTACGTTTTATTTCTGCTTAACTAATGCCGATTCCTTATGTTATATACATAACAAAAAACATATTCCTAACTCAGACTTGAAGACAGTAAACCACCACTAACCTGCTTATATGGATTATTGGTAATCTCAATCTAACGCTACATTGGATCGACGATACAGTGAATTTCTACATAACCTTCATGTAACAGATTTTCTCTTGTTTCCGGGCAAGATTTTTGCACTACAGAAAATATCCCGAGACGCCGCTCTGTCCCGGGCGCTGCCAAACGTGCGACGCGTGAAGAAGACAAGAAGTACGATATTATTAAATAAATATTTATTTTATATATTTAAAATTTTTTGATCTTGCTTATCAGCACTCAAATTTATTATTAGTATCATATAATAACAATAAATGAATAAAATGTTTTAAAAAAGCACATATTTATCTGCGCCATGAAACTCATAATTACCTTTCATTACTTCCTTTCTTATTAGTGACTACCAAAGTTTGTTATTACTTTGTTTGTAGTCTGCATCAAAGTTTGCATCATAATAGGGTAAACTTTGTTTGCATTGTATTAAAGTCGTTTTCGCTTTTGCATTTGTACTTACAAAAAGTAAGAAATACTCGAGTTTACGTTCGTTTTTGTCAAACTCAGCGCAAAATCGTGAAAATGCTCACCAAACGTAGGAATAATATTAATTCTTTAGGTTTACTCTATTTCCCAATGCTTGCGCCGGTGTACACGTTCTTACGAAAAATGTAAACAAACAAGATGGCGGCGTGGTAGGCCCGTTTGAATTTATGATGTTTCATTCAATAAAACTATCTTTAAATCTAATTTCTTTCAAATCGATAAACAGCATCTCAATAGTTGATCAGTTGACTATAATATGAATATTTCTTCTTTTTTGTTTCTGTTTTGTTTAATAACCGTGGTTCATCTCAACATCTGATTCCAATTGTTTATAAACAAAAGTGACTTTAATGAGAAATCGGGTTCGTTTATGCACAATATATGTGCTAAAACTGGGTAAGCATTTCTTATCGAGCTTAAGCACAAATGACAAAAACGAAAACGATCTAAACTACTGATGCACTTGTCTCCTGTGGCGTATCATTATTTAAAAATTTGGCGGCGTTCACACGGTAAACATATGCATCTCTGATAATTAATAAAGTATTATGTATTATATTATATAAAGTAACAAGTATTATATTAATACACTTATTTTTACACTATGTATTCATTATTTAGCGGCGGAAGAAGCATACCGGATTCCGGTTTCGACTAGTGGAGTTGGACGTGCATCCTTTCTTTACTCTTTGTTCACGGCGTAATTGTATTTCTTACTTTATTTTTTATTATTTTCGTTTATCATTATTATTTATATATTTTATTATTTCTCCCGTGCTCATGGGTCCTCCGAAGTCGATGACCTCCATGGTCATACTCCCAAGGAGGATTTTATGGACCTAGACTTAGGTTTTGCTGAAACGGGTTAGGGGACAGGGTTGTTGGAAATAAAACTAATAATATACTATATTAACTAACAACACATTAAAACATTAGAAATATAGAGACAGTAAGAAGCCACATGGGCCTATAGATTTCTGTGCCAGTCAACCACTAACCAAACATGTCATGCAATCCACAAAGCACCTAAGGTTGTCAAGTGCTACAACTAAAATGCCAACTAGGCTTGGTCAAAAAAATGATATATGATACACCCAAACCATTCACATACCTTAACAATTAAGTTATGAATCACATAGAATCTAACATTAGCTACATAACCAAAGCTGCCAATTTGGCCCAGTCTAAATACTATATGATTACCAGTCTGTATATACCTATCTAACCCCTTTCTAAATGTTGCAATTGAGTCACACTCAACAACCTTCTGTGGCAATCCATTCCAAATTAACAACTCTATTGCTGAAAGAATGCTATCGTGTTTCAATTTTTTATACTTTCTTTTTAAATTACTCTTTGTTATGCCCCCTGAGTCGCGTCATTGCCCTCACTATAAGGAATTTTATTGGTCTCCATTATTATCTAATAGATGTAAAAATTTTGGAAACCTGTATCTATTTCCCCTCTGAGAAATCGCCTTTCTCGGAAAACATTCCTAACTCCTTGGGCCTCTCCTCATAGCTCTTACTCATAAACCCAGAAATCATCTGTGACCTCTACGTTGTACTCTCTCTAGCATATCTAAGTCTGCTTTAAATAAGGGGCTGACTTGTGCACATACTCAATTATTATTTAACATAGCTATTATATAGTTTTACTTATTGCTTCTACGCTCTTGTGCAATAACATTACGTTTATTACCCAGCATCATGCTTTATTCCTTGCTTCAAATACTGATTAGCTATTTTCAAATCACACTTATAATTACACCTAAATCTTTTTCTTTGATCTCACAGACGGTCAAGCCAATCCCCACTCATATTGTAGTTAAAATTTTTATTTGAGTAACCTAGATGAAGAACCTTACACTTTTTACTATTAAAATTCATTTGCCACTTATCTGCCCACCCAAGAAGTTTATCAAGATCATTTTGAATCTTTATACATCGTTCACTATTCCTAACTGAGGTGTCCACTTTGGTATAATCTGCCAACTTAGAAACCTTGCATTTTAATTTTGTGGTGCAAATCATTTTTATATATGAGAAACATAGTGGCCCTAGTACTGAACCCTGTGGGACTCCTCTTATTATTTTCCATGATTTATTGGCATTTAGTTGTACCACTGTTTTCTTCTACAACCACTTTAATCCAACCATGTATATTTCCACACATATTTACATTGCAATAACTACTTCATCATCCTTATGTGGGGAACCTTATCAAAAGCTTTGCTAAAGTCTAAATATATAATATCAACTGACCCTTTAGAGTGCTCCTCTACAGGCCTTGGCCTACGGGTATAGCTCTTGATTCTATTGTGCCAGTTCCTACTGGGAATACAGTAATTTTAATGAAATCTGATATTTAATATATTTAATATATATAATAGATAGGCCTATTTAATATATAATAAAATATAATATATTTAATATATCTGATATTTAGTAATCCTAAATGGGCTGACCCTTTTAAATGAATCTCTTTTTGGGAAATATATTGAAGACTAACCCTGCGGGGTTTTAGGTGTGAGATCTCTGATTTGAGCAAATTCAAGTTAGATCTTCAGCACATTACTAAAAAGTGTTCTTACCCCACCAGTTGTTTGGTGCCTAAATCTGGTGGTGCATCTCATCCAATATGGAAAAATTGGTCCTATTGATACTGCAGTCCCTTTAGATGAATTGAAAGATACTATCAAACTTTTGGGTACTGATTCCTCCTTCATCCTTGATGTTGGCAGAATTATGTCTTTTGACAGTTCTGTTGACCCTTCCTGTGTTCCAACCTTATAATTGAAGCTCAAATTTCAGGGTCCCTTAACTGAGAGAGTATCCATTGGCTATTCCACTTATAGGGTATACCTATAGATATACTCCATTATGAGATGTTATAACTGTTGGCAATATGGTCATTGGTCCTTGACCTGTAAGACTTCAGCTTGCTGTGCTCTTTGCAGAGGTTACCATAAATCTCCTGCCTGTACTAATTTCCTGCATTGTTAAATCTGTGATGAATCCCACTCCTTGAATGAAAAGAACTGCCTGGTGTATCACAAGCCTGCTCAAAAAACGAAGGATTTCCCTGGTACAGTATGTGTTTGGGGGTTGATAGTCTGTTGACTCTGCAGGGTTCACACGATTGGGGACAATCGGATTGTCCCCAATGGGTTTTTTCAGAAAAACCCACATTGAAAAAACCCTGAAAAAAACACAAATTTTGGTTTTTTCAAAAAATTTTATAGAAAAATAAGAAAATGTTTTTTTTAAAGAGTTAATATGGAAATTTAAACCTTAACATGTTTCCTTTAAATTTTTATTCATTAAAATTTTTTTTAATTCCATAGCAAATTATTTATTTTAGTGTTTCTTTCATTTGGAATCACCTTCATTTATTAAGAAATTTGTAAATTTTTACCAGCTTGCTGGCCTTTTGTACACCAAGCCTATTTCTTAGCTTAGACCAGATATGGCCAAATGTTGAGAACACCCTCTCAATAGAGGCAGAACTTGGTGGACAGCTTAAAAGATCTGAGCAGAATTTACAGAATCCTTTTGGCAAGAGATTGTTTTTTGATGTACGTTTTTCCATAATATTTTTCCACCATTTTGAAGGGAACAAGATTTATATACCTGACCATAAAAACGGGCCAAGAATGGCGGCTTTCAAGGGTAAAATGAGCAGTCTTGCTAATATTTTTTAATATATTTTAATAATAGAGAACATATAGAGTTTCCAATTGAATGGTATTCTAGTTATCTTAATAATTATATTTAAATTATTTTGTAGTAACTTTAATTAAATATTTAATGACAATCATATGACGAACTCAAAAAAAATTTTCTCTGCCTTTTTCATGAAATTGAAAATTGTAAATTTATTAAAAAAATGTTCGATAAGAGTTGGCAGAATCTTGAATACTGAATCTTTCAAAAAAATCCATTTAACACAATAAAGAACAGTGTAAAGGGTAGAGTTTTTTCAATCTAAGATAATTTTACATTTAAATGTTAGTTGTAAAATATTTAATGGGTTTCTTTATGGGGTAAAAATGGTTACTGCTCAATGGGGAAATGAGTCACTATATCTATAACTACAAATAACCTTTTTTTTTTTATAGTTTTTTAAATAAATTTCCCTTTATAATATTGGGTATTTTTCTTGTTTAGGAACACATCAATGAGACATTTGATAACAAAATTATGCTGAACACATAAGCCTATTGTGATCACTTTGCAGATGCCCCGCAGGAAAAGTATACCAGTTATACCTAACTAAAGAAGGTAGGGTGTCGAGGTGACTTGATGTACACCCAGGAAGACATCTTAAACAGGCTAATTATCAAGATGTTGATGACACTGGTGCAAGGTAATCCACACGCGATACCACCAGAAGATACAATCTGCCATATGAACCCTTTCAAG
>JABUQX010048870.1:0-10000 GCA_015478945.1 Trachelipus rathkii | reverse complement strand
AAATAATAAAAAAAAATGATTAAAAAGAGAATGAAATGGGTTGTTAAAGAGTTAGTTCGTTGCTACCGAACTTCTATCCCATGAATTTGGAGGGTTCATTACCTACTCTAATATGGTCTTGGTCAGGTGAAATTGTGTTACATGTATTTCCCAACCAAGTGGATTAGAATGCAATAATTATCTAGGCTTGATAGCAAACCCTGCTTTGGCTCAATGCATTTGGAAATTCTAGCCACTGTGGAAATGGTTTCGCATCCAAATGAGTGAACATTCTTGAGCTTGAAGCATAATATATTAAAGATATAAATAAATAATAAAACTTTCATTCTTATTTAACTCCCTTATGAAGCTGAAGTTATGCTGTTAATAATCAAATTTTTTTTTCTGAATTAAGAACTAATTAAAGTAAATGGTGGATAAAAAATGTTTGCAAAAACAAAATGGCATTGAATATATTATAGTATTGGTCATGGAAGCTTCAGAATTTATCAAACTGTAATAGTTAGGTCTGATGGGTGTGTAGTAATTTTTCACATAACAAACATGGTACAGTAATAGCTCAAACAGCGTCATTAACTTTTGCTGCCTAGATTAAGTTTAAATTAAAATAACTTTAATTTCTTGTAAACAATTTATTTATTTATGACATATAAAGCCAAATATTTGCATTTTGAAAGAAAAACTTACGTAGGATAGATAATAAGTCAAAATTAAATAAAACAAAATATTCCCAAAGACTAATCAACAGACGAAGAAATGACACACATCCATCTTTCATCAAAGTCAGGAGCCTACTATAACTTTTATATTTTGCATTTCTGTGTATATTCGAGTTTATTTATGTTCAATTTTGAGTCATCTGACACAAAATAGTCCTTATGCACCAGGGAATAAGGTCAAAAATCTAAATTAAGATTGGGATATTTAAATCCATTTTGTGCACAAAAAGGTTAATAACAATTTTGTTAATATGATATCTGCTTCAGCTTTTGTTTTTAAAGTCATCATAGCTAAAATTTCTTATTGATTGATAGTTTTCATTTCAGTGTGAGACATGAAAGAGATTAAGAGAGTAAGCACCGTAGGAAAACAATAAAATAAAATAAAATAAAATAAAAACCTTTCAAGGGTACCAAAAATGCAATATTACAATCAGGATGGTTATTAATTGATTCAGGTTTAAGGTAGCATCATTGAGCAGATCATTTGCAATCTTATGTTTTTGTTAGTGGGTGTTTTAAATTAATTACCAACATATTTAGATACTTTCACAATAGTACCTATAAAATTTTAGTTCAAGTGAATTAAATATAGTATTTTTTTTAGATCAGAAATAAAATTATATAAGGAAAGGACAGAGAGACTTGCAACTGAGACAGCATGGAAAAGACGCATTGAATCCAGCAAGGCCAAACTAACAGAAGCCTTAAGGTACATTTACAGTATCACAATAACAAGTAGTGAAAGCTTTATGAAAAGAGTTAAGAAATTTTCTCCATATCAGAGACAACAAAGATGCCAAACACCATTTATAATCATGGCTCGAAACTAGGAATATTAATATATTATCACTCCCTACCACATCTTAAACAAGAATAAAACTGCTAACAGTAACAAATGTCCCAAATACTTTCTCCCTTAGTCAAACGATCGTACAATGGAGATAGCTCATTGAATCCAGTCAAAGGATTTCCAAACTAACAGACAGCCTTAATACATATTTTTAACAATAAATAACTTCCCCTGACATATATAAACAAAAATAGCTCTTAAACAAACTATCAAAGACGAAAATACGTTAACTATAGAAATATGCTGAGAGTTTTGTTATACGGCATTTGAAACACTGAGTAAATATTTTAGACAATATAAAAGTTGAGTCATAAACCCTAACCTAACCTACGCTTAATAAGTCTCTTAGATGGTTAGATTATGCGGCCTTAATCAAATTTCCAAAGGTGACATCAGTTTATTCTTGGCTGTAAACGCTAAACTATGAAAACAACTTAAACACACAATCGGCCTGCACGAATAAACCAGCCAGCTCCCAAAACATCTTAAACAACAAATTCGTACCAACTGAAGAGACAGTTACAGACAAGGATGATTCAAGTGGGTATAACAGTATGAAGTTGTCCAATGAAAAAGTATAACATACTAAATAAATAAATACATTCAAACTTATGTTTTTATTTCAAATAATTTAGATCCATCACTTAACAGGGGGACATAGTATTGATCACTTACTAAAATTGAGCAAGTTTTCGTAATATGTTCTCGCAGAGAATTCGCAAGATCCTCATCCGAAATGGACTGTAAGCATAAATAGATACAATCCAATGCGGTGCACCTAAACCATCGTTGTTCTGCAATGATGTTTTCGAAGTTTTATAACAAATCGAGCGTCCAACTATCTCGCTCTTAACACGCACAGAGACCCTATGTAAAATAGTGTTATAGTTAATAGCGCTATCAGTTCCAATTGCTGTATTTTGAGTTGTTATTAAAATGCGATTTCTGGTGTACTGCATTTATTACGGCCGAAACCTTACATGATTCTACGTCGTGATTAAAGAAGTATCATACCATTACACTCATGAAGCTATTATGAACTATAAAGCCTTCAGGATGGTCAACATCTTTTATAGATGAGATCTTAAGAGCCATTTTTCATTTCATCTCAAACATAAAAGACTAGTATACTATTCCTAACATTGTACGATTCTGAACAATTGAAACCATTGTATAGCATCGTTCGCGATGAATTGAACAGCATCTATATGTGAGTATATCAATACTCTCTGCTATCATCAATTACCTTTAACATTATCAGATATTGCATATGAATAGCAATATTCGTTTTTAGTTGCTCTCCTATTATAGCCTTCTAAGCCTGTCAACCTCTGATTGCACAGGAAGCACCCTGCCTCTTTCAGAACTTGACACATTAACTCAGTACGTTTACCACTAGCCTCAACATTCTGTCCAAGTCATCTATTTTAGACATTGTTCTTTCTCACACGACTGATTGTGTAAAGATCATAGTGACTTGCAATCCCTCTCAAATTAACAAGTGTTAATACATCTGGTAATATATTGCTCTCATACATTATGACAGCAGTTATTCTATCCGCTAAGAAACAATTAATTCGCTGAGACTACACATCGATTGAGTGACCTCCTCACTCCAGCTCCTACGATACTCATACCCTATCTCACTACTAACAGACATTCGATCCCCAACAACAAGGGACACACAGAACCCGTGAAGGCCTCATTCATTACCAGCACATGGCCGGTCCAGAATGAAACATATTATGCGCTGGTTGAAAAATCCGAATCTGACAGATTGATAATTGCGAATATGGTTATAAACACGACGAAAGCTATACTATAATAAATTAACCTGCTTGTATTCACAATTTGGTTATTCCAGCAGTGAATAGTGAACATCCTGATTGAATGTCTGTTGTTTTACTAAATCTTCACCATCCAAAATGCATGTCCCACCGGAAAAGAGGATTTGAACAACTGAATACGACAATTCTTCTATCGTAATGTTCATATAACTAGTCATACAGCTTCAAAAGCCTCCTGAATTATATATTATCGTTTAGACAACAACACAACAACAATAACATAATACAAAAATAAGTCTTTAATATCTATACCAATGGAAAATGCTAACGTATTATTGACATTTGTTTTAGCGATATATTAAAGCTAACATAAACATGACTTCTGAACTAGTTAAGATAATGTTACACACGACAAACCAACAACACCATACTACGAAGTAAACTACTAACATTAACAAAGTTTCCACAAACACTCAACAACTTCAATCATTCATACAAAACGTAACCTTATTCATACTTTTTTCAAGCATTATCTCTAACATATTAACGTAAATTTTACATTGACACCTGTAAATTAATTCATTAAAATAATTTATCATAACATTGTTTTACTTATCTATACAGACCAACCCAAATAATAGCGAAATCATTAACAATAGTTTTTCCAAACATTAACACAAAAAAATTGTTAGGTGGGGTCATTTATATACTAACCATTTCGAATTATATGCTAACCGTAATATCAAACGTGTTTACATTAATAAAGCTAACATAACATAACCTAACTAAGAATATAATATTTCTACAACGACAAACCTAACACACCATACGTGCGAATAACTACTAACATTAACAAACTTCCGCACCTAACACGCGCGTAAACTACCCTAACACATCGTACAAACTGACCTATCACATCTTTTCTCAAGCATGATCTGCTATCATTTATCAATTTAATTGACATTAATAGTCGTTAATCATTTACAAACAAACAGTTAGCATATTACCTGATCTAATCATCATACTGACAAAGCAATAAATTGCCTAAGCGTATCATATATTTTGTACATCAACTTCTCCATAATACTTTAACAAAAAATCTCATCATGTATGCATTTCGTCGTTACAATATCAGACATCGCCCAGGCGAATTAATTGCCAAAAACCTAACAAAGTTTTAAACCCAAACATAACAAAAAATAACAAAAATTTTATCCTAATATAACAATCTACCAAAATAAAGCTCTTTCACGAATCAAAATATCACAAGATCTAAACCGCTAATCGTTTACCTGCCACTTTAACAGACACACAGTAAATCAGTAAAATCCAATAAAATCAAACCACCGTCCCTGCACTGTCCCTTACCCTTCCCAACCGCCCTGTGACTCTATTGAAACTAGATTCAAGTCATAGTTTCGTTATGTATCATTTGGAAATACATAATCATTGAGAAAAG
Organism: Trachelipus rathkii; assembly: GCA_015478945.1. Taxonomy (NCBI): domain Eukaryota; kingdom Metazoa; phylum Arthropoda; class Malacostraca; order Isopoda; family Trachelipodidae; genus Trachelipus; species Trachelipus rathkii. The sequence goes on along the minus strand of JABUQX010048870.1, from coordinate 5,182 downwards.
AAGCTTCGTTATTATACTGACCGGTACGTAATTATATGCTGAACCAACAAAAGTTTTAGCATCAATATAAAGCAAACATATCATAACCGCAACTAAAGAACTATAACTGTACAAATGCAAAACCTAACATACCTCGCGAATAATAATCAGCTAACATCCTGAAATATTCCCTACTATCAAAGGTAAAGTAGCTAACAGATCATACAATACACGATATGTTCCCACTTTTCGCCCATATCAGCAACAGGTAAAGCCGTATATCTAACAAATTCCCTTAACAACAGTCGACCAAGCTACTCAATAATACCAACATCTGAACCCATGAATTGACACCTATCTTCATCAAAAGTGTTCACTCGTTTCGAGAAGTATAACATCATTTGACCTTCATGAATATCTAGGACATTAGCACTATAATTCTAGGATCAATACTAACATTTACTCAACAAAAACTTACCTTATGACTCATCGTTTCTAACTACTATTCTATTCGTCATTAAACCACAGTAATATCTTATCAAAAACTCATCATTTCTCTACCAAATCAGTGTTATTTTCACATTCATAGTAATATTTAACATAAACTACGTAATTTGCGATAGACGGAGTCAAAACAAAGACTTCTCTAGCACATAAACCTTCCAAGAAGAAAACCCATGGGATGCGCCCCTGGAAAGGGTGTGAATCCTGAGACGCGGGATCACCCCGAAGGGGAGTAAGCGCGGCTTCTACCCCTCCGAAGGACGGTAAGGACTCACCCTTCGGGCACAACGGTTAGAGCGACGGAGTCGCATGACAACGGCGCGAGTTCGAATCCTAGTTCGGATCCAGGTAAAATACCTAAGAAGTTTCCCCTCCCTTGGAAATAGGCTATGCCCGGAGTGAACTTTTTAATAAAAAAAAAAAAAAAAAAAAAAAATAAGACCCTATAGTCTAAATTGGTATCATATACAACTGAAAATTTTCATATTTCATTGTTTATAGCTACTATAGTAATATAAGTTTATCTATTATATATACCTACTAATAATATATCATATAATAATATATACTATAACTATATATATATATATTATATATATCATATCTAATATATATATATTATATCATATAATACATAATAATATATATTATATAATATTATATATATATATATAATAAATATTATAATATATATAATAGTATATATATAATGTATACTATATATAATATATATATATATTAAGTTACTTAGGTTAGGTTATCAAACCATACATCTATATATATACTATATAACTATAATATATATATTATAAAAATTATATATATATATAAAATAGATAATATATATATATATATAATAGTATATTATTATTATGACTATATTATATATATATTATAAATAATATATATAATATATAAATATAGATAAATATATTTATAGATTATTATATATAATATCTATACTATAGTATATATATATATAGATATATATATATATGTATATATTATAATATATATTATATTATGTATATGTATGTGTAGTAGGTATATATATATATTATATAGATATTATAATAGGTATATATTACCTTATGAAAAGGTATAATATATAAATAATATATATAAGTATTTATAATATTTAAATAATTTAATAAATATTATATAAAATAGAGTATTGTAATATATTCATATATATAGAGAGAAAGAGAGAGAGAGAGAGAATGAGATGGAAGAGGACAGATTGATAGGAGGTGTCAGTTCGAAGGGTCTGGTGGATGCTAAAACGGCCATAACCGCGACGAACCCCGCAGTGGTGTCGGCACGACTAGGAGAGAGAAGAGAGACAAGAGAGAGGGAGAGAGAGAAGAGAATGCAATCTTACTAAATGGTTAGAAAAAAAATTAATAAAATAGCCTTAATAAAAAATTTATATTTTTATTAAACAATTTTTATGCTGATAGTAAGAGGACCTCCCCTCCCTGGGTAAATATGTAAAAAATATTATTTTTGATACACAACATAAAATTCACATGTGCTAATTCGTAAAAGACTGTTGCCTTTAATACCAATATATAAAAATATAATGTATATGCCCATATGGTAAATATTAAAAAAATTTTCCAATTAGATTAAATATTTTAATTATTAAGAAAATTACTAAAACACATAGATTGAATTTTAACTTATGAAAGGTTTATTTAGCCCACAGCTAATCTTGGTTTGGTATTTTCTTCTGTAATACTTAAACCGCTGAAAGAAATTATTTCAAAGTAAAAACATAAAATATATTTCACCTTAAATATATTTTCAAAATTGAAATATATATTAAAAGCTTTCGAATTCTAAGATAATATAAAAAAATGATTACCTTAATAGAAATTGATTCTGGTCTTCATCTTTGGTTATTTCATTAAATTCTTGCATTAGCTCTATTCCTCTTTCTGCTGAGTCGTTGATAACTGCAATTTCCTATATTTGTTCCCTTTTATAAGCTTAAATATCCCATTCTGTGTTTATATTTTAAAACTCTGTGCGTGAGTTGAATCTTTTAGATTAAACTTAGTAATATTTAACTTAGGCAAACTTTACTATATATATACATCATATCTTCAAAAATTTACTCCAACACCATCTTTTCTTGACCAATTAATATCTTACGAAATCTGCTCTTCATAGTTACTCTCTTTTTATCGACCTCTAACGAAATAATTTTAGCAGCCATTTCCATTCTGTCTTCATTATTGATTCTTTTATCGAATAAGGGAAAACATGCACATTCCTTATTTAGATGATATAAATGATTTATAAATTTAGAGATGGCAACATCAACTATTACTTTATCAGTATTTTTATAATTGTGCAAGGCCTTCAAAAATTTAATTCATTTAAGTGCTTGAGCCAGCACTTTGAACAATGGAATCGGGCATATCATTGGCATAAACATTTACAATAAATCTGGTTAGCTGCAATAGTGATGATTCTTCATTACTAGAAGACGTTAGAGTAAATTCATTTCTATAAATAACTAAATTTTTAAGCTGTGAATGGCTCTGGCCATCCATCGTGCTAAATGGTATGCACCTGGCTTCCTAAATTTTATTCCCCCTGGTGAAATTTCACCTAAGAATACCATTATTAGCTCAGAAACTATAATCATCTCGTATGAATGAGGCTGACAATGCCGATTGTGCAAATCTCTAAAAATTTCCTTTACATCAGTCCTAATAATAACGGGAACAAAATTTATAATATTAATTTCACGCCACTTAGTTCTAAATTTTTTAAGCAGAGGAATGTCTGGTCCTGAAAGTGTTATTTTACTTTAGAAAAACTTTCTCCCAAGATAATCTCTGATATATGATGACGGCAACCGAAAAATAAAATATTGCGTTCAATTTTCTTTTCTAGCCGTGAACAAGCTCCTTTTAGTCTACCGGTATTCGATGCAGTCGTGTCGAACACAAATGACTGGGCCTTGTATGTTAATGCCCAATTCTCTAATATTTCAAAAACATTTTCAGCTATTTCTTTTCCTGTTCCTTCAGGTATATTCGGAACAGCTAATAACTGTTCTATGTACGAAGCTGTTGCAATGATTGCTAATCTATCACATGATATTCCAATATCAGAAAACATTTTTGGGTCCCAGTGAATTGTTACAGCACTTGTATTTATTAAACATGTAGCAATATCTTTCTTGATCTTTTCACTATACGACTTACGATACTTTTCTCAAATTCTCCGAATCGAAGTACGATTAATGATGCATTCAGAAGAGTCTCGGGAGACAGCATCTAGAGAAGATGACAATAAATGAACAGCATCTCTTCACTGATTTTGCATTTGTCTAAAGTTGCCGCCAATCGTGAGGTTAAAATTTCTTTCCGTGCTCTGTTTTTCTTTGAAGGAGTGATAAGCTTAGTTGTTCGGTTTCTTCCCGTTATCCAATCATGATCTGGACTTGCGTAGGATGAGAACTCTTTAAAAATATGAATTCATTAAAAATTGAATTAAATTTAATATTTTGCTACAAAAGTTTGCATCGACAAATATTATTGTGAAAACAGCGCCACCTTAACTGATGATGTTAACGGTAATTCAGAAATTTTTTGTCTCCGTTCTTCTTCCTGCTTGTGACGATCAAATTTTCTTTTTTCTTTATCAGTTTGTTTCATATCAATTCCTAACATTGAACCTGGCCGTCCTTTTTCTCTTTGCTTCAGTAGAAATTGTTTGTCTTCATTAATATTTATCATTTCTAGTGCATTTTGATGAGCAATATCAAATAGATCATTTGAACTTTCGAGAAAACTTTTCTCTTTCCCCTTAAAGTGTTTACTATATTTTTGTTTTTTATTTTATTAATTTGCGCCACTCCTCATACAATTTTATCAATTTTACTTTGCATTTGGGTCGTTCTCGTATAGGAATTCTTGCTTTCCTCCAAAACATGATTCACTCATCAATTACAAGGCCTGAACTTTCATCAAGATTCAATTTGATCACACGCATATTATAAAATAAAACTTTTAAGCGGTCTCCTTTTGGTGAAAGCTTACATCCCGTTATTTGTTGCTTCATATGACAAACAAGAAATATTTCCTATTGAGTCGACATTATAAACAACGAACTCGCAAAAAATATCGCAAACAAATTATTAAACAAGTTACTTTAGAAGTTTTAGAAACCACAATTTCACATCCAAAATAGAACTTGGTTCATATTTAAGCTAGCAACGTATTTATCAGTTTGAACCTATTTTATATCATTTATTACACTTATCAAGCTATTTCAAGAGTCTGTGATAACCGGATTCTCCTTAAAACATAAAAATTTATGATTCCCACCTACTACATCAATATCATCATTATAAGAAATATAATCCCGTATAATATTCTGTGCAAAAAAAAATAGCCGTCAGTATAAACTTATTGATTCTAAGATCAATACCGGCGCTATGCGTGTTTAAATACTTTTAATTCCGACTATTTTACTAAATATTTGCACATTTATGCTTTCATAAAAATTAACATTAATATATTATATACATATATAAATAAAATATATATATATATATATATCATATATATATATATATATATTTAAAATAACGCTAATCAATACTCACTTACTAAATCATATATCAACGTATATATAATATAATATATACTAGAGCTGAAAAAATTGTTCACATCTCCGA
>JABUQX010048869.1:0-18473 GCA_015478945.1 Trachelipus rathkii | reverse complement strand
GAATACAATCTCTTGTTATGGAAAACTCAACCCATGTAAGCATTTAGGTCCAATAGAATGTAAATGAAATTATCAAACAGCATTGTGGAAATTTAAAAGGTCTGTCAGACATAAAGTGAGTTTGAAACGGTTTGCAAACCCTGTTACTGAGTAGTAGATGTAGTTTTGCAGAGAATGTTTGAAATAGGACAATGCCAAGGAACAACTTAGCAGCTCAAGGGATTATGAAAGACTACTGGGATAGATAGTCATTATGGTGTTACTGTGTTTAGTTATCACAGAACTTATAAAAATAATCAGACAATCACAGACCTTAATAATTATGTACTCAATCAAGACCTTTCAGAGTAAGACTAGGGTAAACGTCGTTCCAAGTTTATGAGTTATATTATCGAATACCTACATGAATTGATGTAGGAGTCAAAACTATCAGGAGGATGAACTATGACACAAAGAGGATAAGTATTTGCAATAGAAGACCTAGTGGCTATATAAGAGCTAGAAAAGTAAGAGCTAAATGAGATTCATCACCCCTCAATTTTAGACTGTTTGCCCTTCCTGTAGTGATCTATATCATAATTAATTATGCCAAAAATGGAAGGACTATATACTATTAAAGTAGACAATATATGAAAAAGAAAATAGAAAAAGAAATACAAATACTATATAAAATTAAATGAAGAACCGCGTGTCAGAATCAAAGTAAAATAAAAACAATTATCAACTATATGTCCGTAGAATATGTGCGACTGTCACTTCAGAGTGCCAAGTAGTTTTACAAGAGGAATTTTATGAGCCCCAGGAAGTAAGTTATATTTTTACAAAAGTGCTGAAAGGCCAAGACATTTACCAAAGAAGTTTGGTGGAGAGAGAGAGAGAGGAAGAGAGACGGAGGAAGAGGAGAAGAGAGAGAGGAGAGAGAGAAGAGAAGAGAGAGAGAGAGACGGAAGATGAGAGGAGGAGAGAAGAAGGAGAGAAGGAAGAGAGAGGGAAGAGCGAGAGAGAGGAGCGAGAAGAGAGAGAAGAACGAGTAAGAGAGAGAAGAAGAGAGAGAGAGAGAGAGAAGAGAAAGAGAGAGAAGAGATAGGAGAAGAAGAAAGAAGAGAGAGAAGAGAGAGAGAGAGAGAGAGAGAGAAAGAAGAACGAGAGAGAGAAGAAGAGAAGAAGAGAGAGAGAGAAGGAGAGAGAAAGAGAAGAGAGAAGAGGAAAGAGAGAGAAAGAGAGAGATAGAGAGAGAGAGGCAGGACAGAGAGAAGAGAGAGAGAGAGAGAACGACGAAGAGATGTAAGAAAGAGAGATGGAAGAGAGAGAGAGAGAGGAAGAAGAAGAGAGAGAGGAAGAGAGACGAGAGAGAGAGAGACGAAGAGGAAGGGAGGAGAAGAGAGAGAGAGAAGAAGAGAGAAGAGAGAGGAAGAGGAGAGAGACGAGGAGGGAGACAGTCAGTCAGAGAAAGAGAGAAAGAGAGAGAAGAGAGAGAGAGAGAGAGAGAGAGAGCGGAGAGAGAGAGAGAAGAAAGAGAGAGAGAGAAGAGAGAGAGAGAGACGAGAGAGAGAAAGATGAGAGATGAGAGAGAAGAGAGAGAATTATTTTTTAGTATGTTAGAAATTAGTTAGAAATTAGTTATAAATTATTTGGAAATTTGATTGCAATCTAATTGAACTGACAAAGGCATACAATAATAATAATATTAACTCCAGTCATCATTGCCTTTGCTTAGCAAAATTTTTTATTTTTCCTAAAAAAAAAAACAATATTTTTCCTGTTTTGATATATATTATATATATATATATATATATACTATATATATACTATAAATATATATAGATATATATATATTATATATATATATATATACTATATAGTATATATATATATATATAATAACAGGTAGATATATTATATAATTATATATATAATATATATATTATATAATAATATATAATATATATATTAATATATATATATATATATATATATATATAATATATATATAACAAGTATGAACGGGAAAAATGAGTTCTCCAGACAAAAATGTTTCTTATTATATATCATAACTAATATATATAATAATACTAGTCATATATATATATATATATATATAGTATATATATATATATAATATTATATAAATATATAATAAAGTGGAAAGACCAAATAATAATATTTCTAAAAAAAAATGGCGCCGTAAAATTTAGATAAATTACTAAAATCATCTTACCCAAATTGTTAACTTTAATCGCCGGCATGAGAGTGAGCAAAACTGCATATCCTTCAGTTTTATGTCAATATTTTGATGTATGAGAGCGAGGCAAGTCAGTAGGTCTTTCAACTCCAATAGTATTTCTCAAGTAGACTTTCAGAAGTCTTAATGTTGAAGCTTCTTTCTACTGAAGCAGTTAACACGGGTAAAATTGCCAGATTTGCAACCATACTGTCAAAACTTGGAAAATATGGTGAGCGAAACAAGAAACTAGTCCCACTAATTGCGTTTTTGGACGATCCTGTGCTTAGCCATTTCAACTTCCAATTAAATCCCATTCTGCTTTTACTAAATCGTCTTTTTAGGCTTTCGAGGTCTTCCTTGTAAAATGTTACACAAATTTTTTTATCTTCTCATATGCACATTACACCTGTTCGGACAAATTGCAAGAAGAAATAATTTCTTTATGATTTTAAAAATCCTCTTCTAACGCTGATATTAAATCATCCAAAAACTGTATAAAAATGGATACAATAATAAGTTTATGGTCGGAAGTAGGAATGTTGGCGTCTGTATTTTTGAAACTTGTATTTCTTGTACAGCAATCTTCAATACACAGCTCTGATACGCTTACACATCTTCAAAAATCTCTGAAATTCTAATGTTCATTTTCTCTGGTGGTTTCAAGTTTAGTTTAATAATGACTTACGAGAATTGTCCTGACAGCGACGAATTATATAAAATAATTTAACCTCTGCACTTTATGTATTTCTCCGTGATACTTAAAAAATTTTTGTGTCTAGAAAGGGGGGGGGGGCATGGCCCCCTTGGCCCCCCCCTTGGATACACTATATATATATATACTACTATATATAATATATTTATAAATATATATAACTATATATATATATTAATTATAGATATATATATATATATACTATATATAATTCTTTTCTCCTCTTTTGTTTCTTTCATGTAGCTCGTACCTCAGATGTTTTGCTTCCTCTCTTTCTTTCTTTCTTAGGTTGGTCTGAGTTTATATAGATCTTCTGGAAGTGTTACATTTCTTAATTTTTTACTCTTTTCAAAACATCCCTTTTTGTCGATGTTTTCAGTTCTATTAGTATAGGTTGGGTTTGGAGTTGTGGTTACCCAGCCTCTTTACCTTTATCTCAAACTCTGTTACTCCTTTCTTCTTCAAAAATTTCAAAGCTACAGCTTTTATTCTTTTGTTTGGCCTCCTCTGGGTTCGATCTCTGCCTCAAATATTTACTCTAGATATATAAATACCAAATTATTTTCCTTCTCGTTTATCTTCAATTCCAATATGCTCCTTTACCATTCCCCAGATGTTTCCTGTCTCCTGGAGAATTTTCCCTTCTATTCATTTCTCTCATCAGTTCTTCTATTTGGACTTGATGCATGGTTTTCTGCATTTTCTCCATACTTTCAACAAATGAGGCTAACAAGCTTCATCTTTGTGAAGTCAGTCACAGAGATGGTATTCTCTTTCAGCTTCTGCAAGTAGCTTTAACAGATCTATAATGTTATTCTTTTCGGTTAATATTTTATATTGATTTTTCATTATATCAGCACAATTTGTATAGCATGGACCCACTCTTTGCATTGGTCACATTTTATGCTATCCATTATCTGGTCTATGTTAAAGTTGCATTTGCCACACTTAAATTCTTTATTTGTAGGACTTATAATTCAGTAATATTTATTAATTTTTCTGTATTAGGCCTATATTCTGATTTAGTAACTCAAATCTTGTATATTGTAAACTATTTCAACAGATAATTAATTACTTCAAATATTTCAAAAAATTATATATATAGCTACTTCATAGTCTTTAATTGTGATAAATTTACCTAGTACTTTGCATTATTACCAAAGGCTTACAGTGCGATAAAATGAAGGTTAATCAGTTGGAATATAGGTAAAACTGTATAGGATTACTCAATACTTTGCGAGTCTAACATTTTCTTAAAGATGGCATCACATGTTTTATTTTTATTATGCTTATTGCAAACTCATTTAGCAGTATTTATGATTATCCAATTTGTCCCTAACTATTACCAAGTTTAGGTTATGATAAGTTATTAAGTATAGAGAGTATATGTGTCTACTTAACAAAACTTATCATAACCTTACTGATTTTTCAAACAAAAAGAAATAATATATGAAACCACCGAATAATGAAGCTTATAAAAATATAATTTTCAAATGTTTTTATTAACATGTGGCAGCGTTTACTTCATAGCAATATAGCAATGTTAAACTGCAGTACCAAAAATAAATCATATTAATAGAAGTTTTACATTTATTCTTCATTTTAATGCATGCAGTGCATTCTACAAAAAAAAAAAAAAAAAAAAAAAAAAAATTGAAAATTGGAGCTGGGGTCTTCTTACTAAACAATTACTGAAAAAGCCCCGATTATCTTGAGAATTCTCGTTCCCTAAGCCTAAACTGTTCAAATATTTATAGAAATAGCCGAGTAGCCGTAGTGAAATCAAGACTCACCAATTACAATCTGGTTTATATTACATTAATGTACCACGAAAAATGAACATTCCAACAGGCCTGTATGCAATAACAATTTTCTTAAACTCACCCAAATAGCCTACAATATCTCAGCACCATAAATCGTTATTAAAAAGAGAATTAAACTAAAAAAGGGAATCAAATATTTCGCAACTGGGTTCTAATGTCACTTCCTATTAAATTAAATAAGTGAATTAGCTACTTATTTTTTGTTAGGATAAAAAAAGGACACATACATACACACACACACACGCAGAAAAAATTCATAAATATGTTACGAGTTTTTGATCGTACGTAAAAAACAGAGTTGCCTAGCGAGAGCAAGAGTCAAGATTCGTGAAATCATAGACAAATAGATATAATTAGAATAATAGTAGTTCAATCCAATGTTATAATTTTCGAATTATTTTGTGTTGAAAAAATTATAAAATTAAAAATTATATATGCTCTGAAAATTTCATTTGGTCATTTGGTGTGCGAGTGTACTATTTCGAAGCTAAATTTGCCTTCAAAAAGTAAAATCAAATATTATATGGCTCCGTATCATAGTTTATATTTTATAATATACTATATTAATATTAGTATATTATAATTTATAAACTATGTCCGTATATAACCAAAGTTTATTTTTCATAATCACAGATATTATAGTATTTGTCGGGGTAAAAAAAAAATTTTTTTTAAGCAAAATGAGTTAAATGACCAATATTTTTTACAAAAATTGTTTACTTTATGCTCGAAAACGCCATATAAAGAGGAAGCTGCAATTTAACAAGGAGATGAGATGTTTGTTTGTTATTAACCAGTAACTACTTTGCTTACATTTCGACTTAGGCAAATTAAGACATGATTTTCTTTCAAAGGCAACCATCATAAAATTGTTATATACTTCCACACAGTCGTTATACATTTCATTTTAACAATTTTTGTTCATTATTGCTTTGCTTTGTTATAATTGTCAAGAATTCACTAGGAAGTCTATAAAATTTCTCTTATAATTAAACGATCTAGATTTGTGCAACACTGCTTCAAAAATCAAAATTCATAACCAAAAATGTTAATACTTAAAAATAAAAATACTTTTTAAATCTCACTATTCAATCCTTCGCATCCTCTTGCTCTCGCTAATCAATTTTACTTCTAAGTTATAAGTACGTGCTATTAACCAGACTACAGGAAGAGTACATATCTAATAAGAACATTCATAAGAGCTAAATTTGGGAAAAACAAAACAAATCCAAACGGTAAGATTCTATAGACTCAACTTTCAATATTCTTGAGTATATAACCGTCTAAAACAGTATCTGAAATCTAAGGGTATCTAAATTAAAATTTCCAGTCAATTTTCTAATCCTATATAGTCTTGTCGAATGGTTGTCTTGCAAAGCTCTTTGTACAGCTTCGGCCTTTGCAAATTGGCAAATATAAATCTATAGCCAACTCTAGAGACTCATAAGATTATGATATTATTGGCGGATGTGCTGTTTATATAAAGTTAATTTAAAAGATGTTATTTAAAAATTTTAAAGATATTGAACCGGTATAGAATCCACTGGCCTATCGAGACTAGCATTCTTTATTCGTTACTTTCTTTAACATTCGCAGTTCTTAATCAAATTATCATTATGCTGAACATCTCTCTACCCTACTAAATCTCACCATCCGCTCTTAAACGAAACTCGGGTGTTTAATCACTCCGACAGCAAACTCTATTTTCTCTTGCTGTTTTCATACTTAATATTCTTTCGATGGCGGGTTTGTGTGCTTATATGGGAAAAGTTGACGTCTGTCCTTGTGTTACTAATTTTCTGAATTTTCTCTTATTCTTTTGGCTCTTTGCCAATCTACTGCTAAATTTACCTGCTTTGTTTATTTAACACAACCCTACTGCCTATTCTAAATTCTTTAACTACCTGAACTCCAATAGAACAAACTCTCTCTTCTTCGCATAAATCTGAAATCATTTTAGATGATTTGGAATGATGACTTCAAATGTTCACCACCGCCAATGGCTTAAAATAAAACAAACTCTCTCGTCTTCTCATATATCTGAATCATCATTTTAGATGATTTAGATTGATGATTTCAAATGTTCACCACCACCAATGGCTTTACATTAGTTCTCAAAACGCAAATGGGGAGCATGTTTACCAATTCACTATCCATAATTACCTTGAGAAGATGGTGCAGCTTCTTACCTGTATACTTGTTAGTCTTGAAGACGAACCCAGCATTCTTGATAATTTTTTATCTTTTCAATCTTTTTCCAAAACTTTTAAACTCTTTCCACTTCTTCAGAGTGCTTCCGACTATCTTTTTATCCCCATAACATACTTTATCTCATTAAATCTTCTGCAGGAACGGTATTCATATTCGGCGCGAGGAAATGTTTTTTGGCATTTCGGAGCTAATAAATGGATGGACTAACAAGGTTTTCTAAGAATGACTGCTGCTTCTGCAGCAGAGGCCATCGGAGAGTGCACAGAACTCATGAATGATGTAATTTCCTTCAGCATAGAGGCACACAATCCATTTTTCCACTTCAGCCAAACTCAAAACTCATAAACCTTGGTTTAATTCTGCTTATTATCATCTTCCTGTATGTAGCAAAAATAGGTAATTACCCATGTCTTTAAACTCGTGTTATTTATATTTCATATCGAAACTACTCGAAATTTATTCCCCGTGACGCTAAAAATTCTTCTCTCCGTAGAAAATGTTAAAAATTTCAGAATCTCTTCACACCACCCAATCTGCTTGCTCTCTGTAATGGTGTATTTCGTCTTTGTATGAATATTTCATTGAATATCTTTGGTGGCTGTACCTATACAGCTTTTCTAGAAAGGGTGAAGGTTGAATCTCTTCATCGTATGAACTCTCGATTTTTCTCTGATTCTTTAGAATTTATTTTCGCCCGTCGAACTCTCCTTTATACAATGGTCACTGTTCTTCTGAATTTTCTAGTCACGTAACATTTTTTGAGGTGAGCTTGTGTAACTTGTTTACCAAGTTTTTCTTTCCAGTTTCATCCTTTCATTGCTTGGCTAACTGACTCCAGGTCTCAATTTTCTTTTAACTTTCCCATTCTTTGACTTTGGACACTTTCAAATGCTGTTTATCGATATATATATAATATAATTATATATATATATTATATTATATATATCATGGCGTACCTTGAAGAATACACTTGGGTAGGCAAAGTTATATAAATATATATATAATATATTATATAATATATATATATATATATATATATATATATATATATATATTATATATATATATTATATTATATATATATATATATATATATATATATATATATATATAATATATATATAATACATAATAACGAAAACTCTTTCACTGCAATACGTCCTTATTTATTTGAAGGAAAAATTAATTTTTCACGTCCTTTTGAATAAAGCTATGTTTATCATTGTAAAAGTGATAGTTTTATTGCTGTATTAATATGTTAATGTCGTGCATGAAGAGTCTACGAGATACGAAGCCTGGAGTGTCAGGACGTCTCAGCCTCTGATATTATCACAAGATATTTTTTAAATAAATATATATATTTTAATTATATATAAATATGTAGTATAAACCATATACACTTTTTTTATTTAATAAAATGTTAACATATTATTAAATTCAATATTATTTTCACACTATAACATATATATATATATATATATTACTTTACACTGCCTATCATTATATCAAAAACTTAACACTGCAAATATATGGTAAACATTATATTTCCTGTTTGTCACACCATAATAATAATGTATATAAAAATATCGTACTATATATGATAGATGATAGATAAGATATAGACATATGATTATATAATATAGTATAAAATAGAATATTATATTATAATAGATATATAGATATGAATATAAATGTGAATCATGAATAGATAAGATTAGATAGATATGATAGATAGATAGATGTAGAGAGAGAGGAGAGAGAGAGAGAGAGAGAAGAGAGAGAGAGAGGAGAGAGAGAGAGAGAGAGAGAGAGAGAGAGATTCAAAAATCTTATTTTCATAATAAAAATTATTATTCTAGTTACAGTATATTATCACTGTAGTGATACTGTTCTGATTTTTTGTTCCAATTTGCTTATTTATTATACGCTTCACACAGCAAGGTATGACGCTATTGGCTTTTACGCTGTATAGTACATTTCCGTATATCATGATATGAGATCTACCGCGCAGTAGTGCGATCGGTAATCGGTATCGAGCGTGGTCATCCCGACGTCATTTTGAGTTATTCGGTAATTTTGGCTATCTTAGGGGAATCATGCAGTAGGAAGGAAAGGTAATTTTTCTCATAGTAGATAAGTATCTGAGTTAATTGATAATCATTGTGTATCTTCAACTGACAGTAAGATATTTGATTTTCTTGTCCTGAAATATCTCTCATTTTTTAATCACAGATCAGTTTCTTTTCTCTTAACACTTTTCATATAAACAATTAATTTATGCCATTCATTTTAAATTATATATTATACTTTATTACTATATTAAATATAATTATTTTTTAATTAATAAAGTACTAAAATAATATTTATAGGGTAGGTATATAAGCTCATACCATACCTATGTCCTACCTATATGTAATATATATATATACGCCCTCATGTAATATATAATATATTAAATATATATATATATATATATATTATATTAATATATATAATATATCTTTAATATATATATATATATATATAATTATATATATATATATTATTATATATTAATATATAATATATTCACGTACCTGTCCCCGTAATGAAAGAATTAGAGGTGGTGATGGTGTTAGAATGAAGGTTTTGAGCTTATCAATACACTGACCATTATTACTCTAGGAAATCTATAGATTTGATAGTTATCAGCACATTTAGCTCATTATAATCTAATAATACGTAAAAGTATGAATTTATAAAATTTCTCAATTGACTGCTAGATCAATTCGAGAAGGGTATAGCTTCACACACTTTCATGAGAATTAAATGTTATTACCCCGTATCTAACTTTTTTTATTATAATTTGCGCATATATATAATATACTATTATATATATATATATGATATAATATTATATATATATATATATATATATATATTATAATATATATTACTTATATATAATATATATATATATATATATATATATATATATTATTAATTATAATATATATTAATATTAATATAGTATATATATATAATATATAATATATATATATATAATTATGAATTAAATAATTGAATAGTGTAAGTTATTAGTTAGTGTAAATGATGATATCTATAATAATATAAGTATAGATAATATTGTGAATAGAAATATAGTAATATTATACAATCTCAATTTAATGTCATGCTCATGTATTTCACACATATATACTATTTAGGATCCTAAACTTGGTTGATATAACTGAGTAGTTTTTATATAGAATATATTGGGTGCTTTCGTGGTGTTTCTAATTGTAGAAATAATAAGAATCAGATAATAGAAATATGACATTCAGAGATGTATTATGAAGTTATCTAGTATATTTATTTGATATAACTCATAATAATAATGAGACTAAAAATATAATAATATCGATATAAAAATGCTTAACAATAAAACAATAAATAAGAGAAATAATTTCCACTCCTTTATTAATAACTTATTAAAGATAATAGTTTAAATCTGAATAATATATTTCGATTTGTGATAAATTTAGTGATAGGAATTTTAAGCACATCAGATTTCTTACGAAAATGTGTAAATACATACATAATAAATATAATGACGGAGGCGTAAGGTTAGTAATAATACATATCACCGTTTCAATATTGAATTATGAAATAATTTCATATAATACATAATATAAAATATAACATATTTAGTAATATCTATAATCATATATATTCATAATTAAACTTTTTGTGGAGCCAAAATACTACAATAGTAATTAGTTAAATAAGATTATATTTTATATAGATATAATAATAGTAAATATAAGAATAATGATTAATAAATTGAGTAATTATAATTTACACTAGTTAATTAATCCGAATTGGAGGGAGCATCGAGCACGACACTTACCAGTCACTGCATGTCGCACAAATAACATAATAAATTAATTTCAATAATTTGTATTAGCAGATAATCAAGAGAGTATAAACTATCATTGAAAGTAATTTAAGATAGATTCAGAGTTTATGTACAGCCTCGAAAGTCACTAGGTGCACTAAATATATAAGTATAAAATAAAAGTAGCAAATATACAAAGAATTGAGATCGCCTAAAGATATACGCACTTAGTAATGTGTGAGTAGTAATAGGAGTGTATAGTGGTTTAAAGATTAGTTTAATTATATATATTAAATAAAATAAGAGATACTGATGATAAATAAAAATAAATATTCATTTTCAAAATTTTAATTATATATTAGAGTATAAATACTTTATTGTAGAATGGAGAATTTTTTAAGATGAATATATTACGGTTAGCCTGATTATGATGGTCATATGAATTATCTGAAGCTAAATTCCTCATGGTTGAGAGTTATATTTGGGTGAAATTATGTATCGTAAATAGGAGAAATGCCTACATTATAGCTCATGTTAGAAGGCTCGAGCATCTTTTAAGTTGTTAAAAGAATATTAAGGTTATGTAACTCTACCTATTAGTCGAACGTATACAGGTTAGGCAACATTTATTAATGATATATTTTAGTAAACGATTGTGTGACCTCAAAGTTCTATGTAGGGAATGCTTTATTCATTTAATCTTTAAAGAAATAACATTATATAACTGCCAATTGAGTTGTTTGTGAATATTAAATATGAATATATATATCATATATAAGAACTTGCATTGATGAAAAGGTTTGTTTAGATAATTTCTAATTCCTTGAAAGTGATGCATTCAATTGGAATAAGTAGGGTCCTATATGTATAGGAAGCTGAGCATAAACTAGGTAATAAGTTTAGGAACATCATATGCAGTAATAATTTTTTATAGTGCTGAACAAGTGTTATTTAATCGACAACGAGTAAAACACAACGTTTTAAATATCAAATAGAAGTGGTTTGTGGAGTTTTGCCTTATAGTATAATATATATAATAAGTAGTACATATAATAACATTAATTCCTAGAAATTACCACGGCGGAGAAAGGTGGATTTCCTCTCTGGAACTTCCAAATCAGAACAAATAACAAAGGCTTGTGTATGACCAGCAATTTTGAGGCCTGCAATTTTAATGATTAAAGGAGATAGAAATACTAAGAAACTCTAAAGTTCCAAGTAAGTATTAGTTGGGCTTGCGATATAATAATAAAAAATTTGAATCATGTTGTAAGTAGTCATTAAAGTAATAGTTAATTAAATTGGAGTAACTTGCGATAAATAGAAGTTAGCAAAATTACCACTATCAATACTTTAAATGGGTAAGCTTATAAATTTCTTTAGTTCTACTATCCTTTAGATTCATAATGTAATAAATAGCGAATGACTGATTTGCGATAGATAATGTAATATTATATAGGGTATTTTCCTTTTGTCATTTTAATATTGACAGTTTTCGTTTATGTAGTACATGAGGGTCATCATTGAGTCGCTATTGATTAGCTTACGTAGAATAAGATACATGTACTCTACAGTTTCAGTAGTAATTTCTTAGTTTCTAGAGGATTTCTACTAGATAATTTATTTTCGTACTACCATTCTATTAGCTGAAAAGGGTGAAAAAAATTATATATATATATATTATTAGGAAACGAAATCTACAACAATGAAATCAAGACCAAGAACCCTCGTTTGAAAGCCGTGGACTACCAGGAGGAGGTTTGCAGGAAGAATTTTTTAAATTACGATTACATTAACGTTAATGAATGGATCCATCGGATATTAATATAGTTATCATATTATTATTGTGTATATTAAAAATAGATTTAATTCCTTAACTGTAATTAAATTTCTGGAAATTTTAAATATAGATAGAGATATATAATATAATTGAATAATGTGAATAATTAAGTATTTCAATATTAATTATATCTACCTATGACAATTCACCATAAATCTAAACTATATACTATCATAATAATAATATGTAATTTCATATATCTCATATATATTAGAGATTGTACTATAATAAATACATATAAGATTACTAATATTCTAATACCATATTTATATAATACTATTACATCTGTTAAGTAATGGTGTAGTCTGAAATAGTTTTCATATTTTCCAAAATCGGAAAGGTGATAGGTTAGAGTTTGCAATATAATAATAAGGATGTAATAATTTAACATGCATGAGTATGTACTAGCAATAGTTACGACTACCAGGGTAGTTTGTGGTGTGGTGCAAAAAGTAATAAGGATGAAGGCTTGCTTCAAGAATATCCAACTAGTCGTGAACTTTTGTAAATAGCTTCTACACATCAATTAAATAAAAATATTTTGATTAATAATTCAAAATATTATCTGTTTGGGAAATCTGACTGAAAACAAAAAATTTATGGCATCATATCTATAAGACACGTAGAATTAATTTGATCTTACACAAAATAAATAGGTTTCTTTAGAGAGTTAGTGTGTCTTATGTGGACCTACGGAAACTACTCAGATTTATAAGTTCATAATGTAAATAAGGATTTAAAAACGTAAGCACAAACAGGCTTGCGCGGGCATGCTATTATTATGATCATGTACATATATATTAGTAACTAAATCTGGGGCGTGATGTTATAATAATAGCTTATATTTAATATATACTTATTTGATTTATCCATATATATATAAAAAAAACTTATTACTACATGTGTTGATTCTACGACGGCGGTCAGATCATATATCTCATAAAGCTACTGACAATCATAAATTATTCAACTATGCTAACTTTACAAAATTAGAGATAATGAAATTAAGAAACAGATGTACTCTGAACGTTAAACATAATAGCCTGGTCCAAGGGCTCTTCAATCAAATTGTGAATATTACCTAGTTCATATATAATTTTTCATTAGGTACTCAGTAGTACCAGAACAAGGGAAGTATCAAAAGATTTGACTCTATTGCTATAAAGAGGCTAATATATGGTATCAATGATGTGTGCTCTATATGATATCCTTGACTTTATCATACATCAATAGAGATTTACTGTTATGCTGATAAAGGCAAAGCCAATGCACTCTTCTCGTGACTGTTAGTAGTTGGCAGGGAAAGCTCATTCTCATTATATATATAATACCTATACTTTAATAGAATTAAAATTACAAATATTATTATGTATGAGGTGACTATATGTTCATTTGTGGTTACCTAAGTCAATTTAGATAGAATTTTTTTTTCTTTACTATCAATGTTTGGAACTAGAATTTTGTTTGAGCAAATATTTATTATAAATTAGGACTGATTATATATTATTCCATGTGATAAAATATGCGACATATAGATGTAAAGGAAGATGGGATTATTTCGTAGTAATCACAATAAAATGAAGTATCAATGATGATATCAAGATATTTTATTGTCCCAGCATGATACTGGGGTATTGAATAATATAATAACTAATTCACTAGATTACGAACAACTATGATACATAATAATAGAAATTTTAGCATGCAGTGCACAATGCTATAGGATCTCATGAAAGTATTCATAAAGTTATCACTCACTACATCACTGATATTATATATATATATATATAATATATGAAAAACCCTTAGTTAGATGGAATAACTGAAGAATTACAAATAAAATTTTATATTTTAATCTTTAATTTCAACTATTACTCAAAAATGTTGACAAATCGTAGAGCTCTACCACTCACATAAACTTTATATGGATAACATACTCAATATTAAGAAAAGCCAATCTGAGAATAGCAGTGTCATCTCGCAAAATGTAATAAAGAACGCAAAAGAAAAATTATTCATGCTGAATAAGTTCGTGCAGAAGCAAATAAAACCAGTGTAAAGAGGCATAGAAAGATGTTTAAAACATGGTTAAATCCCTTTATGGCATCCATAGAATCTTAATAATAAAAATGACTAAATAGTTTTGAAGTGATGTGTAATGATTAAAAATTTATAAAATGTATGCAATTTTCATAATACCATCGAAAATTCAGAATCTAATGCTTGCTTAAGGGTTGTTATTTTTTTCAGAAGAGACAAACTATATAATTAATAAAAAGATTAAATACATTCAGGACTACTAGCGGAAAACATCGACAGCCTTAGTTTAACTAAGAACTTTTTGTGATCACAGCTCCAAATATATATAAAGTATATGGACGTTACTTATAATTGTATAATATCTATATACGGGTTAAACGTAATACACTCATTCTATATATGAAGCTATAATAATATTAGTATATATTATATATAAATATACGTTTAAAATTATTTATTACTCCTTAAAAAAATTTTGGTATATTATAAAATTAATAAATCATGTTTTATATAAAGACATCAGTAGTGTGATTGTATGGTGTGGCGTGCTTGCAGCGACGGGGCTAGTCGCGTAGGTAGGCTATGTTCTTACGTTTGTGTGCGACTGAATCGTAGATCATGATAACGTGTCCTCTAAATCGGATTGCTTAAAGTTGATGGTCATGCGGAATGTTAATGATCGAGCGAAACGTATTCATATTATTAGTTACGCATAGCACTCGTCAGTGTTGTGTATGAATGCGTCATCTTAGTACTCCTGATAGGATGCTATGCTATTTTTGCGACGGTGTAGGTCATCATCGCTTGTTGTACGTGGAGGATCGCTTGTTCATAGGATTTATCAGTTGCTTGGGATAGCTTCGATAACAGAGTTGTTTTAATCGTTCTTGTTGATCAGCGCTGTTGACGAGAGGTTCGTATTCGCTGAGTCTGAGTAACCAGGACTGTTCTATTTGGAAAAAAGAAAAAATTGTTAATAATAAAAAAAGGGATGCGTGCGTTGGGTGGAGTGGGACTGGCTATGGGAGTAGAGAGAAAATTATAGTGAATTATATATAGATTAAGGATACGTAATGGTCGATTAACTTTTAAGAAAATTTGGAACGAATACTAGAAAAAAAAAAAAATAAAAAAAAAAAAAAAAAGAAAAATATCTTTTCAAAGATTTTCCATCAGAATAAAAATAGAATGAAAAAGACAATAATTTTTTGTTTTTATTTTATTTTTTTTTTTTTCTCTTATGTTTTTTTTAGGGTCTAAAGAAAATAAATAATTCAAAAATTACCGATTGTGCTTTGTTCTCAGGGTGTTAGGATCCCCACGTGAGTGGATGGTCTGAGGATTGCATGCACAATTTGTATTTGGGTAGTATATAAAAGGATAAATGAGAGTCAGACGTAAATTGTTCATAATATCCAGATTCAGTGATATCTCATTACACGGAGTCTAGAGAGTGAACCTGAGTCAGCAACTGAGATATAGGATAAATAAGGATTATTTAGCAGTCGCGTAAATATACATTAGCGGGAAATTGGGGATAAACTATTTCTGTCGTTGAAAGTGTCGAATACTCGCTGGCAAGGACAGGGCTCCAGGTGGACTGCACCTATCACATGCGCCTGACATAAGTGCTATGACCATCTCTGTGGGAGACCTATCACAGTCTTAGGGGATTTTTGCGCGAACCCTAATATTTCATGCTATTTTTCGTTATCCGTAGGCTAGAAATAATCGTTGAACATTACTAAAAAAAAGAAGGGGAGATATTAATTCCAAGCAGCAGGAGTTATTGTGTTTTACAACTCGAAAAACGAAATCGGAGTGTTTGACCGTCTAATATCAAGAATGGACAGGAGTTCGCGTGTCCTGTTGTGTATGGGCTGGGGAGGGACGACGTGAATGATAAGGGGCTTTTTTCTTTTTTTTTCTTTTTTTTTTTGGCGGGCTAGTACCCCACGGTTATTCCACTCTTTGTTGCTCTCCCTCCCTAATTGGTCCGTCTATTGCCCTGTGAGTTATTTGGTTCGGTTTCGTCCAATATGATCAACATAAAATTGGCTCAATATTTTTAATCTTCAAATAAATAGCAAAAAATTCATACGGATGTTAACTGTATCTCTTCTTGTTATTTTCCCCTGCATATTTTGTTGAATCAATTAAACCAAAATAAAAAACGTAATGTTAATGAGGGGATATTCTAGTTTCAAAATAATTTTGTCAGTTGTTATAAAAGACAATTAAAATGAAATGAATTTTGTTTTGTTGTTTTTTTTAGTTTTGAAGCGAATTGGTGAAAATCCCTGTATCCGCGCCCACCGGACGCCCACAACACCACCCAACACAACTAAAATTCAGAATGAAAGGTGATCAA
Source organism: Trachelipus rathkii (assembly GCA_015478945.1). Classification (NCBI taxonomy): domain Eukaryota; kingdom Metazoa; phylum Arthropoda; class Malacostraca; order Isopoda; family Trachelipodidae; genus Trachelipus; species Trachelipus rathkii. The sequence goes on along the minus strand of JABUQX010048869.1, from coordinate 1,375 downwards.
GAACAAAAGACGGAAGCGTATGGAGAAAGTGGCGCTGGGCGATTAACGCGCGTCTATTTGACAAGTCTTGTTCTACGCCTCCTAACTCGACAAAGTCTTTTTCTCGGCCACAGCCACCTCCATGACGGAGGCTGGTGGAGTTGGTGGCTTCACTCGTTGATCCGTTGCAGATGGTGACTCGCGTCTGTACGCGATACATTTGCCCAGAAGATAACGATTCGCTTGCTGGGTCATAGATATGAGCGCCTAAGGAAAAAGGTGACGGATCGAGAGTGTCAATCCGAGAATAACGAGGGAAAAATACTAATATACTTTATTAATACAACCAAAAAAGATTATGATTATAAAAATAAAGACTAGACCAACTAAATTTGAAGAAAATAAATCTGATCTTTTTTTTTAATAATTAAAATACTAATTAATCATTAAAAAACGAAATGATAAAAAAAAAAAAAATGACGACGTTTTCTCTGACTTGCGTTAAAGAAAAACGAAGTAATAAAAAAGACAAAGAAAAAACAAAAAAATAACTTGTCGCTGCGTCATGATGGGTACATCGCCATGGTCTCATGGCTAGGTTGCTTAGTAATTCGCTTCGGTCGAAAAAAACTCTCGTCACTGCAGCAGTCCGATGTGGAACACTTGGCGAGGAGTGAAAAAAAATCATAATATAGGGGGGGGGTAATGCCAATCGACGAAACATTAATTTGATGCTTCTTCTTCGAAATCTCTTTCGGTCGTTTCATTTGCAGAGTATTGATTGTTTCCTCCTAAATCAGATATCTTACATTTTTGTTGGATAGTTTTTTGCCATATATGATACCTCTCTTTTTTTTTTTTGTTGTTTTGGGAGGTTTTGCCATTGGTGGATGCCGGGTCTTCACCGATGGGGGTGTTCAGCGGGGTGATTGCAATGGGACTGTTTTTTTTTTTTATTTTGATTTTTTATTTTTTCCTTTCCCACCCTCTTGTCTTTAACTGGAGAAGGGTGAATCGTGTTGCCGGGTCTGGCGGACATTCGATTCGTAACTTCCGACCTGATTCCCTCTTTCACATACTCCTATCACCAGAATTTCAAAAAAATTTTTGCCTCCTCTGACACTCGCTGCGCCTCTACCCCTCCTCCCCATCTCCTCCCACGTCCACCTGTCGACTCTCTTCTGATCTCTGAGTGGGCGGTGTCCTATTGGTGCTAGAAGTGAGCCTTCTTTCTTGGGGCACCCGTGTGACACTCGAGTGGGACACGAATACTCACACTCATTTGCGATCGTGCAAGAACGAACCGTCCAGAGACGTGCGATTCCTCATAGGAGAGCTGAAATATTTTCGGGAAAAGTATAACAATTGGGCAGATAGCGGGCGTGTCAACAAGATA